>JALPQI010002635.1:0-108112 GCA_025490895.1 Thaumatotibia leucotreta
CCTAAATTCAGCATGTCTGATCCAAGACCGTTGGCCGTGTGGTGACGGCAGTAAGAATACAATTGTCACCACCCCAACTCCTCCTGCGGGTGTCGTAAGAGCCGACTAAGGGATTGAAGTGTCACAGACCATTATTTGATAAAAGATTGATGATGGACAGCAGCGTCATCATAGTGGACACATTACTGCGATCACCAATCCGCTTGCCCAGCGTGGCGATTATGGGCATTTACCTCCTAATGCGTCTATACGCATAGTTATTAGGAGAGACCTACGTCCAGCAGTGGACTATCATAGGCTGATGGTGATCCAAGACGGCATTCTGCAATCGTAGGCTTACGATGAGCGAAAAGTAATATAGAATAGATTCGCGAGAAAAGTCACGTGACCATTTCCATACATCATTGGTCACGTGATCTTTCGTTACACTTATTACACAGTACACACTAATTAATTTTACACTTATCGCTTATCGTAAACGACTGCACAATGGGATCTTAGCTATGCTTGCTGGTTAGATCAGGAGCAGTGTGAAAATATTAGTCCACCGTTGCATTTTTATTATACCACAAATGTAAATACATATTAATTGCTGAGCGCTGAATCAGTAGTGCTAGCTTACATTTAACATACATTATATTTATGTACTATATACCTTCCTGTCCGTCCTGTCCAAACGATTCCTATTTCTAACATTACAAGTATATTATATTCACAGGAGTTTAATTAGTCAGCGTATAAATATAATTAAAATAAAAACATTTACTTAACCCTTAAATATAGCTAATTTTGAACAATATTATTTGCCTAAAGCAAAAATAATATTAGATACTCATGTACAGTCAGCATCAGAAGTCACTATACACTCGAGGTGTCCAAAGAGAGGTTAACATTTAAACTTTCAAAAAGTTGTTGACTGTCATGATAGTATTTACTTGTGAGCGCTTAACAAGTCACAAATATCTTAACAGTCGATTTTCATTAATTTCTTAACATACAACAAATCATTGATACCTCAGCTGTTAAAAAACCACTGGTACCTAAGCAGTCAATAAGGCAAATATATCTGAACAAGAAGGAAAAATAGACGTTGTATGATACAAATATGGTTGAATATTGATTGAAAAATAGCTATACTTATTTTAAGTAACTGTTTTGACAATCATCGAAAGCAGTGCAGACTTGTCATCAGATACATCTATCTCACATTTTTCTCTTCAATCATTTGACAGGTGCTTCTTAGTCAACTTTAGGATAAATTATTTACTTTTCTCTTTTTACAAGCTTTTAGAATTTAGTTTCAACTTAGTTTTCAGTTCCGTTGTCTATGATCGAATCTTGCAAGTTAAATTTGAACCATTTCCCGATTTTAGATTGAGCTGCTTAAATTTGATGACAATGCAATATTATTATGACAAAGAGCTGATCTGATGGTGGAACTGGAAGGTAGCCATAGGAACTTTGTGATGAAACAACCAAACCCCATTGTGTTTGGGTTTCTTAGAATCGTCTCGATATGTGTAAGTTGGTCGTGGGAAGTAAAGCACAGTCAGCGACAATACTTTGTCTTCTTCTTCCTGCTTTTTCGTTACCCCGGCTTCTGCCACGGCCAGAGAGCCTAGGGCCCGATTTGACACTAGTCCCAAGATTTGGCGTAGGTGCTAGCATTTTACGAAAGCGACAGCCATTCGATCTTCCAACCCAGAGGGTATACTAAGCCTTATTGGGATTAGTCCGGTTTCCTCACGATGTTCTCCTTCACCGAAAAGCAACTGGTAAATAATGTCAAATGATATTTCGTACATAGGTACGGTACATAAGTTCTAAAAATTCATTGGTACGAGCCGACAGGATTTGAGCCCACGACCTTCGGAATGAAAGCCTTACCGGTGGGCCACCAACGCTCCTCCAGCGAAAAAAGCTTGCAATCAATTTTTGAAAATAAAATGTTTTATGTTTGTTATCTGTTTCATTTTATTTTTCTCAAACTTGCAATGAAATATTGACGTTACCTACTGACGTCATATTGATAATTATTAATTTATTAGGTCCGGAATGAATGTACTCCTGCAACCTTCATTTATTACCTAACAATATGTTATTACAAATATAAGTCATATTTCAATATTCTAAAGAAATGTATCCATTTTGAATAGTTTGCCATAACCTGAGATAGATGTATGCAGTGACAAGTCTGCACTGCTTTCGTGAGTTGTCAGTCAGTCAGACGTCAAAGCAATCCTTGTCACATATGGATCAAATATTCTTTATAAGTTATAACCAGAGGGCCTATTGTGAACCACGAACGATGTTTTACCTCTCTCTTTCGTACTTGCAATGTCGAACGTAAGTGTGACAAAGAGGCAAAACTTCGTGCGTAGCTCGCAATAAGCCCTCAGGGTGCTTAGCCAAGTTGCCAATCGCTAGCGCTTAAACGTCAATCGTAAGCGAAAGACATATAAATATAACTGTCTTTGTCGCACTAATACGCAAGAGTGACAGAGAGGGAAAACTACGATACCCTACCAAGCGCTAGCGATTGGCAACTTGGCTAAGCATCCAGGGCCGCTACCGCGAAATCCGAAATCATCAAATCGAAAGAACTTGTCATGGTCACTCTTATTATACCCTAATTGAAATGACAGAGAAAGTTCCTTTGCAGCTGTTCAGCGGTAGGTGCCGAAGCTAGCTAGGAAAATACGTATGCCATTTGGATTGCAAAAACTGCATTCAACGAACTAATTAATTACAGAATGAAAAATTACAGTATTGAAAGTTATTCACATAAAATGTTGGTGCTTAGTTACCATTGAAATAACAACTGCTAAGCAACGGGTGGCACCTTGGCTGCTGACGTATGTGATTGGCAGTGCGTGTAGATATTAATGATAACTGCTTAAATTTGAGTGCTTAGTTACCACTGACTTTGTAACCATTATTGACATTGTGATTAAATAACCGTGTACGTGTTAAAGAAAAACCGGAGTGTTAAGATATATGTGACGAACTGAAAGCGTATGTGAAAATGATAACTTAGATGTTCATATTTTTCTGACGATTTAAGTGTACATGACTTCTTGGACACCTTGCCCGCTCAGGTATATCTGCTGCTGACTGTAGGTACCTAAAGTTTAGAAAATGTTTTAGCCATTTAGGTTTTGGTGTTCTGATATATGTACATTTATTCCATGCATGTGTCGTATATATAGTTGGTACGAGTATTTTACCTTTGGTGGAACAGATATTTATACAGGGTGTTTCCTGAGTCACTAATAAACTCGCACACACCATATATATATATATATAGGTAACACTGAGCAACTTTTAGTATGGCATCAACCCCCCCGAAATAGCGAAAAAACACTTTTTCATTAGTAAGTGATTTTTTCGTGAAGTTGGTCCCATACTAAAAGTTGTTCAATAAGACTTTTATATACAGTCTATGCCAGATTAGTAGGGGTCAGGAAACACCCTGTATATACAAGGTAGCCATGAGGAAAGGGAAAAAAAGAAAAGCATATTCCTGAGGCTAAAATATGTAAAAAATCTTATATGAGTTTTGATGAGATCCACAAAAAAAATGTTTTGCTCTTTCTAATGCCTCTCTACATTAAAAAAGTAATATTTTATTAAAAGAATATACCTATCGCAAAAATGAAATTTTCATGATTTTTTACATTATGCTAATATAAGGTAATATTTTTTTAGTGTTGTCTAAATATTTTATGTCTGTCAATTAAGTGTGACTAGACTAAGACAACACAATAACAAAATCGTTTCCTAAGATGCGCTTATTATTGCGTAACATATACAAACGGTTAAAAAAAACATTTTTTCTTCAAATAAAGACAATCTGGCAAACTTCATACGACATTTTTAACTTCAAATTTGGACAGAAATCCGCTGTTAAAATTTTTCCCTTTCCTCTTGGGCGATATAATCTTGTAACTGTGTCCATAAGTCACCAGTTACCATTTCGATTAAGTTCCTACATTATGCGCCTAAATTTCTTCAAACCGTCATTTTAGAGATACTTGCCTAAATATATTACTGATAATGTACTGTAATTATGCCTATTAATAATTATAAAATGTAAGTAACAAAAAATATATGCACGCCGACATCGCGAATTTAATACCGACTAATTAAGAATGTTTACACTTACAATACGTAACTATCTATAGTTGATTTATTTATGTAACTAGGTAACTACACGTAAATATTCAATTAGTCACGCAATGATGAAAAAGAAGCTGAATTGTGATACCCATCAAACATTAAAGAGCATAGTCTCGTTACCTCCTATATATACCAACAATCGCCCTGCCATCCGTACCATAAGTTGTTAAATAACGGTTACGTTAAAGTGCATTCAGACCAAACGAGCATTCGCTATTCTAACCTACTCTACGAAATTCGATAAATAAATAAATACATATCTTGGAACAATATTGGAACTGGCCGTGTGGTGACGGCAGTAATAATACATTTGTCACCACCCCAACTCCTCCTTCGGGTGTCGTATGAGTCAACTAAGGGATTGAAGTGTCACTGACCATTACTTAACAAAATATTGATGATGGGCAGCAGCGTCATCATAGTGGACACATTACTGCGATCGCCAACCCGCTTGCCCAGCGTGGCGATTATGGGCATTTACCTCCTAATGCGTCTATACGCATAGTTAATGGGAGAGGCCTACGTCCAGCAGTGGACTACCATAGGCTGATTATGTGTTTATGTGTATATCTTGGAACATCTTACACAAATCGACCTAGTCCCACGGTAAGCTCAATTAAGGCTTGTGACGTGGGTACTAGGCGACGATATATATAATAGACAGATACATATAGATACTTAAATACATAGACAGCCATGACCAAGGAACAAATATTTTTGGTAAATAAATACACAAATAATGCCCTCGCCGTGATTATAACCCGGAACCTCCAGCTACGTAGGCAGGGTCACTACCAACTAGGCTAAGGAGGCTGACGATCGTTACGCGAAACGTGATTCGTTGATTTCGTAGAGTGGGGAACAGAATAGCGAATGCTCGTTTGGTCTGAATGCACCTTTATGTTTTTTCGATACGCAAAACAGGCCACCGCACTCGCTCTAATACATAAGTGCGAGCACGATAGAATGCTTTACATATCAAGAAAAACCTAACGTTACCGATACTTGCAAATTCATGGTACGGCTACTGGGCCCATTTTCTTATTTCAACATTCTGTAGAGAACTATACTTATACAAATCAAAACTGTACATATTAAATGCAATTCATAGATGGTTCATATAATCTTAAATATGTAAAAAGTATTGACATCTCTTATAATTTCATGAAACTAAGTGATTTGCGAAGCACATTTTTGTAGTATTTACGAGTACACGCATTTTTATATTCAAAAAAGTGTATCAGAAATAGTGGTGATTCGCTATCGTCAATACTATCAAAAAAAAATCTTCCTTTTCTATAGAGCGTTAGCCTGCGACCATATATAACAAGGACGTCTAACGCCAGCTCAAAAATGCCCCCAAAACCAATTGTTCAATTGTGCCAAGATGGGCAGGACATAGCGCGTTTCTTAACACCGCGCATATTTCGGCGCAACTACATTTTTAAATGGCGGTTTAAGTTTTTATAGGTTGTTACATTGAAGAGGGGGTGACAGTTGTCAACTAAAATTCTGGCCCGTTTTTGAAAGGCAATTTAGTGTGGCGTGCGGCTTCCATGTTTTATTTGTTCGTAGGCATTTGCCAATTTGGGCAACTGGCCTCGTACAAAACAAAATTACTGATATTTCTTCCTAATAAGAATTAGGATTTTTGTTAATCGTCTATAAAAATATTTATTACATTGAATAAAAAGGTACATCATTAAAGGTACATATATTATTATACAGTCTGTAAGTCTAATACGGGCGATCAATTAAACCAGGGATGGGATTCATTAGTGTAATCATGGATTACAAGGTTTTTTTAAAATTACTCTTAATTATGACTCCACAGAATTTTTTTTAAGATTATCGGAGCAGTAATGTAGGTACGAACATTTGTTATTGTTGATATGGCAGTTATGTCATCTGCTTTTGAAATTAGCTGTCATCGAGTCTTTAACTCGCGTATGTTGCTCTACATTGCGCGCCGAATTATTTTGTATGGAAAATATTGTTGCTCTAATTTTAAGTAAAAGTTATTTGAATGTACTTATTATGTTGTAAACTAACACCCGTTAAGAGCTTCGCCCGTATTAGACTTACACCCTGTATATTAGAACGGAAACCCTAGGTTACTGTTACAGTTCGTCCGTTACACAGAAAATTTTATTTGCACCAAGTAAAAGTGCATCGCAATCTTCGCATACATAGGTAATTGCGTAATAGTTAGTAAATCTAAATTTTGTAATAAAATAGGAATTTACCAAATAACCCCCTTATATATAAATGTCTCCTAACTTAACAAGCTTCTAAATATTGTTTGTTCCTTTTTGTCTCATCAATATTTTTTATGTAATGAAGGCAGACAACTGAGCTCTCAGCCCAGCTGATGGAAAGCAGGAACTGACGCCCATGGATATAGTGATCAAAAAATCGTCTATGCACTGCCTACCCTGAGGACTTAGATGAATTGCCTCTATCTATGCCAGTAATTACAACGGCTATCTTACCCCCAAACCGAAACACAGCAGAGCAAACACTCATATTCAGCGGCAGGTTAACGGGTAAGACGGTGGTAGCTATCCGGGCGGACCCTGCACGAGGTCCTACCACCAGCAAAATATATCTATAATAACAAGAAAAAAAACAAAAACAAAAAAAAAAAAAAACAAAATTTAATTTAATTGTGTTAATGTAAATGTTTGCTTTAATTGTTTTGGCTTATATGCATGTATAAGCATAAAATAAATGTAAATTATAATTATAATTAAGATTTAGAAATTATGTATTAAACATAAATTTTATTTGGTTTGCAACCTTTAATGATTGAAGAGCGGAGCCTTCTAACACAAGTAATAATCTTACTTAAAAGAAGACTTCAGTTATTTGTAATTAGCAATGTGTTTATGGACCAATAACATATTTTTCATTTTTCATAATAAGATTAATAAGATTAATAAGATATTGGCGGCTTACTAAGGTAAGAGACATTTATGAATAAAGGGGTAAATATTTTAGTTGAACTGATTTAAGTAGGTATTGTACATATTAAACGAAGCCTAACTAAAACAGATATTAAGAATATAGCTGAAGCAAGGGATAAAGGCCACAATGATTCAAATAATAGCTGTACATAAACTGTAGGTACTTACTTTTTTTTCTTATATAGCAAATTATCTATCTATTGATTAGTATTTCTCTTGTACTAATAGCTCATAGGTTGACCTTAGGTCTTTGCATTGAGGTTTACCTTTGGTCGAATGAAATAGACGAGATTCAAAATAGAATGCGGGTGAGGTTGAAACACAATAATAACATTAAGACGTGTCCCCTCGAAAATCTAACAAACCATTGTTTTTCTAACATGTTAACAAAACTGCCCGTCCGTTGCAACTTTAGTGAACAATATTTTCGTGAGATAAAACATTGTCCACGCACAAAAGTCACCATGAATTCCAACGAAGAAGATGTCTTAACTCTTAACTGTGGTGGCAGTGAAATATTTGGTTCTCAGTGAGAAAATACTCAAAATAATTGCCCGTGCTCAATGACAATAACGACGGTTAAAATACCTTAAGGTGTATTCAGACCAAGCGAACATTCGCTATTCTAACCTCCCGCTCTACGAAATTCGATCGTTACACAAAACGTGATTGGTTGATTTCGTAGAGCGGGGGATAGAACAGCAAATTCTCTTTTGGTCTGAATGCTCCTTTAAACACCATGAACACTGCTCCCTCTCCGCAGGCGAAAACGGCGGATGTTTTCCATTTGTCGTGGCAAACATGTTTGAGTGTTTTCCTAACAAATTACTTAGGCTACGCCTATTTTATGATAGTTATAATAGAAGAACACAAAAACACGTCGCAGCGGACTCGACTTTAGATAAGTAATGCAATTCCGTGCTCTCTGTAATTTATTACACAAACCTCTTTGTCTCCTCACACTATCTATTTCTATATCTCTCTATCCTCAGCCTCACACTAGTGCGCTCTCTCTCTCTCTCTCTCTCCGTCTCTCCCGCACTTTCAAAATCTACTTTTAAGTGACAATATTTCTGTGATTATAATTTTTTAATTTAGCTAATAAAATGTCTTATCTTAAGATAAGACATTTTATTATACATTTTAATATATCTGCTGTATAAAGGGCTTTAAAAAATAATCGCAAGCGCCAAGCGCTTTATTACGTCATCGTATTAATTAATGCATTTTTTATATTCCTGCTGTAATTTCTGTAAAATAAAATGAAGGAATAATTGTAATTAATAATAAGACAATATTTTAATAGATTTAGTATGAAATACAGAATCCTAATTAAGTTGAAAAATGTAATGAGCTGTGATTAGATTAATTAAGTTATGTAAATTATAATTCATGGGATGCAATCACGTATGTTCGTAATTATATGTCAATTATACTATAGATTATTTATTTAGTAAGATGAACATGGTCGAAGTAAGAACAACATTCTGTATAAACTTTTTCCAACTCGTATTATATAAATATAAGTAACCAACTATGTAACTCTTTCAGGCTGTTGTAAATTGTAAGGCACCTTTATAGTCGTCATCAGATATATCGGTAATCAGGATCTTAATCGTCAATCGTAAACGAAAGGCAGCTAACTGTCTTTGTCGCACTAATATGAAAGAGTGACAGAGAGAACTACGATACGCTACTAAGCGTTAGCGATTGGCAACTTGGCTAAGCAAGCATCCTGCTCAGATATTTGTGAGCACCTTGTCCGCTTCGAAGTATCTGATGACGACGATCTATCAGGCCTACTACAGCGAAAATCTAAATTCGTAAATTTCGAGTATTTTTCTCTGTCACTCCAACGAAGACGTCATTAAAGTGAGAGAGGCAGATAATCGAAATTTGAGGATTTAGAAGTTCGGTAGGGCCGCAGACTGCTGAGTTTCTTGCGGCGTTTCTTCTCAGTGGGTCTCACTTCCGAAGCGCTGGTAGATTCAGTCACTGTTATAGTCCATTTCAAATACGAAGGCCTGATTCCACTCGAAACTTTTGTCATTTAATGAGGGTTTTCTGAAATGACGTTCACCAGAGCGGTACTGAGGCGTCAGGTCCAGAAACTTGTCTAAATTCTCAGAGCGCCTAAAGTTTCGTGTTTAAATGTTTTGTATGAGTTAACAAAATTATACAAAAAAATAGAAATCCCTTCTAGTTTTCTTTAGAGCTAGATAATTGTGTTTTCTAGCGGGACCTTACGGCTAAGTGGCACAAACTAGTGACATACGTTTTCGAGAAAACCCTCATTGGTCCACTACAAATATACGATGTATGCAATAAAATATCAAGTTACAAAAGGGTCTGGGCAGGTATCTTTTGCTATCAGTGATCGTATTGTTGACGTCTAATGACTGGAATCGGGCCTTCGTATTTGAAATGGACATTACCTTGTAAGCTATTCTCATTGGACTCATTGTAGTAAGGGTCACGGTCCATACAAAGTTGAGAAAAATTGTGCGCTGCGAGTTACAGTTTTGTAATTTTAACCAGAGCTAGAGGGTCTCAAAATAGTTGTTTTTAGATGTGGAGGGAAAACCAATTCCCCCCCTGAGCGCGGGGGGAGGGGGGTGAATGTACATGCGGAAGGGTTGCGTTTAATTTTTTTTTACTGATTAATAAGGCCTACTATACATTGTTTGGTATCATTTTCGTGTAAAACGGACCTGGAAAATCCATTTTTTATAATAAACATGAGCAATTTCATATAAAAATGAAGATTTTTTGGAGTAAAAGTAAAAAAGTTACCGTTTTTAGGGTTCCGTAGCCAAAATGGCAAAAACGGAACCCTTATAGATTCGTCATGTCCGTCTGTCCGTCTGTCCGTCTGTCACAGCTGATTTACTCGGAAACTATAAATGCTACAGTAACGAAATTTGGTAAGGATATGTGTTGTATGAACCGCTACAGGATTATGATACTAAATTGTAAAAAAAACCATTGGGGTGGGGGCCCTCCATACATGTAACTGAGGGAAAGAATTTTTTTTTTAGTTGTATATAAGCGTGTGGGGTATTAATAGAAAGGTCTTTGAAAATGATATGAAGGTTTATAAATCTTATTTAAATTTAAGCAAATCGTTTTCGAGATATCAGCTCTCAAAGTCAGAAAAATGTGTCCCCCCCCTCTATTTTTTAAACTACGCGATATAAAATTCTAAAAAAAATATATGTTATGCACATTAACAAACTCTATCAACGATTTTTGGTTTGATTAAATTATCTCTTTTAGTTTTCGAGGTAGGTTGATTTAACTGTATTTTTTTATTAATAAATTGATAATGGTACGGAACCCTTCGCGCGCGAGTCCGACTCGCACTTGGCCAGTTTTATTTTAATTTAAGCGTGATATAAGCATTAAAAAACAAACTTATCCAATTTAAAAAAATAGTGTAAGATAGCATATTTATTGCAGTTTTTAAAAATATACACATTTTGTAGTCTTTCATACAAAATATCACTGAAAAAAATTTACCTGACGCGTACCTCTAACAAAAACCTTCGCGTAACCTCAAAAAAGAGGCTTTTGTGCCGGCAACTGCTCATAGATTATACATATTTTTGTACTTACATATTATTGTTCATATTACAATTATAAATATTTATTGATATGAAAGTAGATTGAATATTTTCTGATCTTCTTTTTTTAAATAACCTAAGATTATTAAGAATTTTATTTGATCAGATTCTATTTTTTAAATTTTATCGATTATTGTTTACCGCGTCTATATTACATATCTGGTTTATCTGATCACATGTATGATATATAGTATCTGATCATATGAATCGGAATGGGTAATCATTTTTACGAGTGTTATTAGGTAATGATCTCATTACCAAAGACGATAAACGTAATTTTCACTAACCGGGACTAAACAACTAACTCAGTTCACCCACGTTAAAAGTTTATATCATATGGAATTTGACAATCAATTGTTAAACGTTTACGTCATAAATCATCATTATTACCATATCAGCCGAAAGACGTCCACTGCTGAACATAAGCCTCCCCCAAAGATTGCCACAATGACCGGTCCTGCACCACTCGCATCCAGCGGACTCCTGAAACCTTCACTGTCTACCTTGTTGGGGGCCTACCCACGCTGAGCCTTCCACCTGCGAGGACGCCGCATTGGCCATCGGTTCTACGTGCAATGTGCCCCGCCCACTGCCACTTCAGTCTAGTGATTCGGAGATCTATGGAGCTATACTTTGGTTCTGCTGCGGATCGTCTCATTTCTAATACGACCTCGCAGAGAGACGCCCACCATAGCCGTCGCCATTGCCCTGTGGGTGACTTTAAGCTTTCTTATGGGGCCCATTGTAAGCGACAACGTTTCAGTACCGTATGTCATCACTTTTTTAAATAAATAAATATCTTAGGACATCTTACACAAATCAACCTAGTCCCACGGTAACCTCAATTAAGGCTTGTGTTGTGGGTACCAGGCGACGATATATATAATAGATAGATACGTATAGCTACTTAGATACATACACAGCCATGACCAAGGAACAAACATTTGTGATAAATAAATACACAAAGAATGCCCCGCCGGGATTCGAACCCGGAACCTCCAGCTTCGTAGGCAGGGTCACTACCAACTAGGCTACAGTGGCTGTTGCCACACTGATCAAATACGTTTGTCTTCAAGAACTGCGGAATATTGGACGAAAAGATGTGTCGTAGCTGTCCAAACGCTGCACAACCTAGTCGGATTCGATGATAGGTCCAACTTTGAGTAAGAACTCAAAGTTGGACCTACCTAACTGGGTAGTTTGTCCTAGGTATATTATAGTCGTCTACACCTTCGAGTTTAGTTTCCGATTGTAACGGGAGTTTTCGTCTTATCCATGTTCATCCTAAGACGAACTGGCTCGAAGGCGCTACAGAGGTCAGCGAGCATCGTACTGAAATCTTCCAAGGTCTCAGCCAAGACCACCATATCATCAGCGAATCGAAGGTGAGTGAGGTACTCGCTGTTTATGTTGATACTCACCTTCTCCAGTCCAGTCTTAAAGACATCAAGGGAGATGACACCGCCTTGCCTGACTCCCCGCTGCAGTATAATATGATTCAAGTTCTGGTCTTGGAGTCGGATTGATATAGTGGCGCTTTCGTACAAACACCTCAACATTTCGACATAGCGGTAGTCTACTTGGTACCGTTAAAGAGACTGTAGTACCTGCTCAGAGTTTCGATCAAATCGAAGGCCTTGGGGGCTACCATGACGTACTAATGCGATTCAGTGTAAGTTCTGGGAAAGGGAGAGTGATACACGACTCGTATAGCCTTGTCCCTTTCTCTCGACCTAAATTAAACCGCATTAGTACGTCATGGAAACCCCCCTTATCGTAGTCCACAAACGCTAAACGCTAAACAGAGGGCTAGGTTATACCTATTCCTCGGTCTTCTGTGTAACATTTACGAAACGCCAATTCGGAAACCGGCTTGTTCGGGAGGCTGGGGAAGTCATCAAACCTGCGTGCAAGACGATTCGTAGTGACCCTTGAAAACATCTTATTAATATGGCTCGGAAGTGAGATGGATCGGTAATTCTTCAATAAGGCGTTGTCATCTTTTTTCAAGAACAGTACCACCACTCTTTTGTTCCATGCCTAAAGTGTTTTCCCTTCCGGATTTGAACAACTTGTGAAGGGCCATAAGGATTGGTTTACCACCAGGGTCCCGTTTTATAAAGTTACAAGTTACAGGCTACAAGTGTACAGGTTACAGGAACCTGTAATGCACTATGAACTATTACAGGTGTTTTATAAATACACACAAAAATTTACAATTGTAATGAACCATGGTAAATCTCGATTACAAGTAACATCTACAGGCGTGACGGACATCACTATTTAAAAATAAAAAACTGACATAAATAATCATATCCCCAGATTATGTATGTTTATTTTGATGGAAAATCAGCCCTACTACCGCGAAATTCAAAATTCGTAAATTTCGAAGATTTTTCGCCGTAACTCCAACGAAGGCTTCATTAAAGTGAGAGAGACAAATCCTCGAAATTTGCGAAAATCGCAGTGGGGCCGCAGAACAAAACGATGAGAGAGATGTTCTAAATTTGTGTGGAGTTCATTCGCTCTTTGAAGTCGTACGGTGTCCGACTCCGAAAGTCCAAATTTATTAGGAGCTGAAACAGTCTCGGTCAACGCTATTGGGGTACCGTCAAGGGAATAAATATAATAATATACACGGTGGAATTTAATCGGTGAACAGGAACCCATTTTTCTAATTCAGTAATCGATGGCGGTCACGTTTATGTAGTACTTAAGTGGAACCAAGTTTTTTTTTAGCATAATTTTTTTTTATGTTGAAATTAAAATGCATTGTCACCCTACTAATGGTTTAGTCTGAAAAGTTTAATACCTCTTTTCAAACTATCAGCCATAGAAACTTAAAACATAAATGAGCAATAACCACTCACGTGCTTTAATTTTTGCGATAGACTCTATTCCTATGTAAAATAAGAGCGATACATGGCTGATAGTTTGAAAAGAGGTATTAAACTTTTCAGACTAAACCATTAATAGGGTGACAATAAATTTTAATTAAAGTTTAATTTCAACATAAAAATTTGTTATTCTAAAAAAAAACTTGGTTCCACTTAAGTACTACATAAACGTGACCGCCATCGATTACTGAATTAGAAAAATGGGTTCCTGTTCACCGATTAAATTCCACCGTGTATACAACTTTAGACCTTATGCTCCAGACATAAGTAAAAAGGTGTAGTCATAGTCAGCGGCCCTACCGCAAACTCGAAAATCCGCAAATTTCGATTATTTTTCTCTTTCACTCTAATATCGCCTTGTTAGAAGTGACAAAGACAAATCGTCGTTTGCGGTTTTCGGAGTTCGTGGTAGTTGGTCAAAACTATGAAGAATCTCTCAGAAAGCGAATAATTTCATCAGTATTACGAGCAAACATCTGTAGCACACGAAATAACTGGGAAAATTGCACTTGTAGTTGCGGTTACAGGCCTCAAGACGTACGTCAGTTTTTGTTACAAGTCTACCATACCTACACTTGTTATTTACAATATTTTTTATAAAACACTTGTTCGATTACGAGTTTAAAACTATTAAACTCCTGTATTTTTGTCTATGGCTGAGCTACAGGCACTTGTACCTGTAACTTGTAAAATTGTAACATAGTACTTTTATAAAACGCAAATTGTAAAAAACGGGGCAAGTGTTGCCAGTAAACGCTTGTAAAATTGTAACTTGTAACTTTATAAAACGGGACCCTGGCTTCAGATGCTCAGCTATAATTCCGTCTTCCCCAGACGCCCTGTTATTTTTGAGCTGTTCAAGAGCCATTCTAATATCACATAGGCTGATGTCTCGGATATCCTCTGTATAGTGCCAGGTCAGCCACTTACTTCATAAGAAATTTTTCAATTATCAAATTCCATGTGAAATAAACGTTTAACCCGGGTTGCTTGGTTAACCCAGGTTCATGCAATTTGCCCTAACAGACATTATGGAGCATTTTGTTTACGCAAAATCGCTAAATTCCCGCAGTAGAAACGTACTGTCAACAATAAGTCAAAGCAACGTCCCTTTTTTATTCGAGGTACGCGACAGGTGTAATTTTTTTACAACTTATTTTTGCATGGAAAGTTCCAAAAAGTATATATTTTTAAAAACTACAATAAATATGCTATCTTGTAGTATTTTTTTTATTTTCATATATTTATTTGGTAATACTTATGTAACGCAACAATCAAAATAAAAACGGTGGTTATTTTACCTTTATACCAATAATTCTTTTTTTATATATGAAAATCCTCATGTTTATTATTAAAAATGAATTCCCCGTGTCTGTTTTATATGAAAATGATACCAAACAATGAATACTTTAGTACCGTGGCAAAGGGGACAATGTCTGCTTTGGGACGCCACGTGTGTGAGCACTTTCGCTGCGTCACATCTAAGCAGAACAGTGCGAATCGCTGGTGCCGCTGCCGAGCTTGCCGCGTTCAAAAAGCGACAAAAATATATGACATTGTGCCAAAATTATTTATTTGTGCCTCTTTCATTTGAAACTACTGGATGCTGGGGATCTGAAGCAATTTCCTTCATTCGACAAGTTGGACGTCGTATAAGGGAAAGGGGATCTGACGCCCGCGCGGGAGTGTACCTGGTGCAAAGGTTATCCATCGCCATTCAACGTGGTAACGCGGCCAGTGTGATGGGCACCTTCGCTCCAGGTACAACTCGTGGCGGGCTTTTCGATTAATTTATTTTTGTTTTAGGTTTATTCATTATATTTAATTAGTTTTATATTATAGTTATATTACATAGTTTTAAGTGTTTTATTTTTATAAGTTATGTCAACGTAATGTTAATTGAATTTTGTATTATTTAGGTATTTTTTTATTAACTTAATAGTTTTAATGTAGTTGTTTACTCAAATAAAGTTTTTATTAGGCGTTATTAAATATATTTCATTTTTTATGTATTTAAAAATATACATTTTAATTATGTCTGCTGGTTTTTCGTATTAACCCTGTTCTTATGTATGTTCACCCAATAATATAACAATGTTTATTTTGTTTACTTGCTAATTGAGGCAATAGACTCCAGCATTATCCTACTAATATTTTAATTATTCCAACAATGAATAGTAGGCCTAAATATTAGACGAAAAATTTTTAAACATAACCCTTCCGTTTGCACATTCACCCCCCTCCCCCCTCATTCAGGGGGGGGAATTGGTTTTCCCTCCACATCTAAAAATTCTTATTTTTACACCCTCTAGCTCTGGTAAAAATTACAAAACTGTAACTCACAGCGCACAATTTTTTCCATTTGGACCTCTACTATTGTATTGTGGAATGTCTATGTCATATTAAATCTATTCATACATTGTAAAATATTCTATCGAGAAACGGTTCTAGAATTACAAATCATGCGTCAAAAAATTGTCTTGTTTTATTTTTTTCTACTTTTAGGTAAATACCTAATTATTATCAAAACGGAATCTGCAGGGGATTCGAAAGTACTGTTGACACAACATTTACCAAGAAAAGAGCTTTTTATAGTTGTTGTGAGTGATTAAATAATCTATTGTCTGTAAATCTCTGCACTTTAGGTATGAATATATGCATGTAATTATGAATATAATCCTAAATTGACTTATACACTGTTGTGTCGTCAACAGTACTTTCGAATTCCATTCTAATCGCGGGTTGATAATAGGTAAGTATAATTATTATGGCTATTTAAAGTTTCACAGGTCTGGGTGCTTAGCCAAGCATTTATAATAATAGACAAAGATAACAAAAATTGGCCATGTGGTGACGGCAGTAAGAACACATTTGTCACCACCCCAACTCCTCCTGCGGTTGTTGTAAGAGTCGACTAAGGGATTAAAGTGTGACTGACCATTATTTGATAAAATATTGATGATGGGCAGCAGCGTCATCATAGTGGACACATTACTGCGATCGCCAATCCGCTTGCCCAGCGTGGCGATAATGGGCATTTACCTCCTGATGATGTGTCTATACGCATAGTTAATAGGAGAGGCCTACGTCCAGCAGTGGATTATCATAGGCTGTTGATACACAACAATGTATGCTATCACCGGGATTCGAGCCCAGAATCACCAACTTGTCATAGACAGGGTTGGACTAATTAACTGGGCTACGGAGGAGACAAATCTGTTGGCCGATGGAAATAAGTAAGTAACAAAAGGTAGGTGCCAAAGGGCAATGGAGAGGGCTATGCTAGGAGTCTCTCTGCGTGATCGGATTAAAAATGAGACCATCCGCAGCAGAACCAAAGTAACCGAAATAGCACTCCTAATCGCTAACCTGAAGTGGCAGTGGGCGGGGCACATTGCGCATAGAACCGATGGCCGTTGGGGCGGGAAGGTTCTTGAGTGGCGGCTACGTACCGGAAGCCGTAGCGTGGGTAGGCCCCCCACAAGGTGGACTGATGACCTGGTGAAGGTCGCAGGAGTCCGCTGGATGCGGGTGGCGCAGGACCGGTCATTGTGGCAATCTTTGGGGGAGGCCTATGTTCAGCAGTAGACGTCTTTCGGCTGATATGATGATGATGAAAAGGTAGGTGGTGTTAGTAATCCTTACTGAGATTCCTTAATAGATTATTGCTCTAGTGAAAAAGGGTACAACTCCCCGAGGCTGGTGAAAAAGGATAGGATGTGTGACTACTGAAATTTTACATATACTTTTGACGAGAAATTTAAAAAATCTGGGGATGATCATCCTACCCCTACTTTACGTATACGAGGGGCATGCTGAAAGTTTCTATAGTGAGCCACTTAGAGATAACTCAGTGTAGGGGAGACCGGGGCAAGACGGGATAGTTAAGAAAAAAATCGACTAATTACGGAAATTATAATGTTTATTAAAAATCTCTTACAACAAAAGCAACACTTATAGTTTTAACTAGCATATGTTTTATCTTTTATGGCACTAAATCACTCATTTTTTGTGCAATCACGAACTGGTTGTTACATGTAAAAAATCCCGTTTTACCCCATCGTCGGGGCAAAATGGGAAACGCTAAGGGGCAAAACGAGCATACCTTTATTCGGGTTGGCAACCTTCACAAATATGTGCCTCTTCATCATCATCGTCTACACTTGCACGAGTTATGGGCCCAGCCATAGCGTCACTGCAAATAACCCATTCTTCAGTGGACTGTGAATATAAGTACCAACAATATATGCAAGTACATACAATCATCAACGTCTTCAGATGAATTTACATACGTGTCACTTTTTTTTGTTTGTTGGTCTGTCTTACGCTTATAATTTTGTACCATTTTGACTGCAAACAAATATAAAACAGTTTTATAACCAAATTTGAAATTATCAATATACTATCTACTCATATGGGGCAAAACGGGATAGTATCCCATTTTACCCCGACCATTTTGCCCCAACGAACAGATTTCACAAAAATATCAACAGTTCTAACCTACAAAATAATTGTTTGTAAAAGCAACCTAAATTCGTTAGTTTTACACTGATGCAACAAGTGTATAGTAAGGAATAACAATAGCACTGATATCTACCTTTATGTCCATCGATCAAAACCAAAGAACTTCTTAACAAATCACCAAAAATCAGTTCTTTCTTGCTGTGCGACCAAAACAGGTAGTGTCGTCGGTCGTGCTCCATTGCGCGCACCAGTTACGCACACAAGTACATTTCCCGTTCTGCCCCGAGCTTCGTTTTGCCCCGGTCTCCCCCATACCTATAAACAATTATTTTCTGAAAATATAACTCCTTAGTATTTTTTTAAGGTATAATTTATTTGGTTATCTTTATTTTAGAATTTCATGCCATTTGAAAATTGTGTGTCGGGGAATTTTACGAATTTTACCCAAAATTGTTATTCTGTAGCGTTTTTACACTACTTTCAATATGGCCTTACTCTACGAAGCAGAAATTTGCTAAGATTCTTATTGGGTAACAAAGCCCAGTTCTTGTACAACTGATTGAGTTTTCACAAATTGTTTTGCTTCCGATTTTTTCGTATGGACGATTATAGAGATCAACGTTTCTTAACAGGCATACCCTAATTTCAAATCGCCCTAAAGTGGTAAGTCATAGAGAATTCATTAAAAGTTTTACGTTAGGAAATTCGGACATTCTTAGGTATCCATTTATCTTACAAGAAAGAAAATATTTAAATTAATTTCCTTGAAAAATCTATAGTCTCAATGGACTACCCAAACATTCCTTACAAAATTCCGAAAATTTTAAATTTTCATGCAAAATTTGACCTAAGAAAAATGGGCTGTAAGCTTTAAATATTGGTTCAATTGTATTAACATTTTGTAAACATTATTATAAAGAGTTAAGAAAGGCGATAATTAAAACAAAAACGGCTTATTTAATACAGTTTCCTAGAATCTAGAAACTTTCAGCATGACCCTCGTAATATCTTTTACTTCTTTTGACATCAATGTGTGAGTAAAGTTTGACTACCCATATAGTAATATAGTTTGATAGAAAGTAATAACAAATGCATCAGATATTTCTCATCCTTTGACGGAGCCAGCTTTCAGTCAAAATCAACGAAATGCACTCGCGCGACAAAATTCAAGCTTTGGGCCACTTAGTTCGACGCACCTCTGTTGAAAGGTTTATTGGATTTATATCTCCGGCGTAAAAGTAATAGCAGGAATATACAATTCCAGTGGGGCTTGCACTGCACACAAAGGCTAAGTACAGTCGCTATCAAATATATCCTAGAGACTAAACTCCTCATTTAAATATTTATCAAACGTTACTCACGTAATTCAAGTCGATAATTTCCTGATATGTTTCGATCCATTTAGAGGATCCTCATCATGGAATCCTTATTACCTAGTGACGTAGTGAGTGTTGTGTGCAACCCGCTTTTCGACAAAAGTGATAATGACGGTAGTTGTCCTCCTTCGCCGCCCCCGCCAGCGCTGCCCGCGACCAGAACCCGCTCTAGCTAGCGCAAGCCCGCAGTACACGTCGGGCTTTGGACGCAGGTACTCCATGAGGGTCCTCTAAATGGATCGAAAAATGTCGAGCAAATTATAGACTTTAATTACGTGAGTAACCCGCTTGATAAATATTTAAATATGTTCGTGTCTCACGTTAGTTATAAATTATAATACTTACCCCCTTATTCATAAACGTCTCCTAACTTACCAAGCCGCTACGTATTCATCTCCCTTTCGCTCTTATAGACAAATTTATAAGACCGAGAAGGACATAAAAATGACGGGTGCGCCAAAGTATTTATAAAATTGCAACTTAGATTATTGGAACTCCGAAAATTTTTCTTTTACAATTTAACTTCATAATGATCGGTATTTAGAATAATCTTTGTTCATAATCATCATCACATAGAATTATTTATGTTCATAATATTGTTTTTCATACATATATTTAGTACTAACTTTTATGTTGATATAATTTTTCACTATACTTATTTTATGCTATATATTCTAATGTTATAGGTATTTATTTTTATCTGTACTGGTTTTATGTATGAATTATTTATGTTTAATTAAATATAAATCGTACTATTACTGTAAACTAACTACCTGCACAAATCAGGTTGTGGCAGAGTAGGTACTGTACTAAACGGGTTCCCTCTAAACTTTTTTTGTCCGAAACGCTTAGGACATACCAGACTTGGTATAATCTATTTTGGCATCAACTTAATGAGACAGAAACATCACTTGGCTTAAATAACAATATTTCAAATATTATTTTGTCCGAAACTATCTTGGCATATCATTAATTACGCCGAGTGTTATAAGACAGAAATTAGATTTGCATTTTTTTTTGGCATGTAGCCACATGTTCGAAACTTGCTTATTTCGTCAGGCAGAATTTGCTGTGAGGGTGAAAATTTCTGCAGTGAGCGAGCGAAGCGAAGCGAGCAAACAAAACCTTCCGGGGCAGATCCGACTCGGATAGGTTAGGTTAGAAGACTAAGGCGGGAGCTTTGCTCCCGCCTTAGTCTTCGAGGTTATTTTTTTTTTAGCAACCTAGAAAGTACTCAGCTCACTAACACAGTAAGTAACGTATAGAATATTACTACTACCTCGATTATATTGAGAGGTTGTAATTATTCCTTCTCTGTTATGCTAAAACAAACTATGCCGATACTTTTTATGCACAGTCAGATTATCATCATACATCATATTCAGCCGTTATTCGCCCACTGCTGAGCATAGGCCTCTCTTCTTGTACGCCACTGGTCCCGGTCCTGAGCTAACCTTATCCAAAAGTGACCCGTATTCTTCCGAATATCGTCCACCCATCGAGCGGTCGGACGCCCTGCGCTTCTCAAATCTGAAAGCGGCCACCAATCCGTTAACATTTTGGTCCACCTGCCATCACGCTGCCTGGCAATGTGTCCTGCCCAATTCCACTTCAGTTTGGTAATAACGTCTCCGACGTCTTGCACTTTCGTGCGACGTCGAATCTCGGTATTCCTCACACGGTCTTGTAGCTTGATGCCGAGCATGGCGCGCTCCATGGCTCTTTGTGCTACTCTAATTTTATTCATAGCCTCCTTAGTGAGCGTCCATGTCTCGGCACCGTATGTCATGGTTGGCAGGACACATTGATTAAAGAGGCGGGTTTTCAGGCATTGTGGAATGTCAGCGGGTTTGAGGATATCCGCTAGTTTGTTAAACGCCGCCCAACCCAGCTGAATTCTCCTGGAGATCTCCGTTTGTTGGTGTTTTTTGTCAAAAGATAGAATATGTCCAAGATACACGTATTGCTCGACCTCCTCCAGGTTTTCGTTCCCAACCATTATGGTTGGAATAGAATCACTAGAGATATTCGTCATAACTTTAGTCTTGGACATATTCATCTTAAGACCTACCTTTATGGAAGCTCGGTAGAGGTTCTGGATCATACCTTGGAGATCATCCAGGGTCTCGGCAAACAAAACAATATCATCCGCAAATCTTAAGTGCGACAAGAAGACACCATGGATGCTGATTCCAGTTCTGTCCCATTCAAGCGTTTTTATGACGTCTTCCAATACTGTCGTAAAAAGCTTGGGTGAAATGGTATCCCCTTGGCGCACTCCCCTTTGGATGGATATTGGGTCGGTAAGTTTGTGAAGCCGAACTTGCATTTTTGCCGAGCTATACAGTTCCCGCAGTAGATCCACATAGCGGGCATCGATGGAGCAGCGGTGGAGCGAGTCAAACACGGCCCAGTGCTCGACACTGTCAAAGGCCTTCTCGTAATCGACGAAGGCCATGCACAGTGGCCGGTTGTACTCATGACTCTTCTCCATCAACTGCTTTACCGCATGTATGTGATCAATGGTGGAAAATCCACTGCGGAAACCAGCTTGCTCGGGTGGTTGGCATTCATCTAAAACACGAGTGAGGCGGTTACACAAAACTTTAGCAAAAAGTTTGTAGATGTGGGAAAGGAGGCTAATGGGGCGATAATTGCTAAGCTTCGAAATGTCCCCTTTTTTATGAAGGATGGTGACTGTTGCAGTTTTCCACGATGCCGGTGTGACAGTGCCTTGCAATACCTGATTGAATAGTTTTACAAGTACTCGGATGACAGGGTCGCCACCGGCACGGAGCAGGTCCGATGTTATGCCATCCTCGCCAGGAGACTTATCAGCTTTCATGTGATATAGTGCTTTCTTAATTTCGTCTGCTAATATAGGTGGTATATTTTCATTGTCTACATATGGGGTAGGGGGTGCTCTGGGATCTGTCGTAACTACTTGTGGTGGGTCCGAATGCGATGAATATAATGTTGCATAGTAGTCCTCGACAATTTTAACAATTTGGTCGCGGTCTGCAACCAAATTGTTATCATTGTCTCTTAGCTTAACTATTTCTTTCACTCCAGTCCGTAGTTTCCTCCTAAAAACCTTGGGACCCCTGCATTCTTTAATAGTGTTGGTAATTATGTCAGTTTTATATTTTCTCAAATCTTTCCTAATCTTTTTACTAATAATTTTACTGATACGTTCTATTTCTTTCTGATCTGTTACTGTTTCATGCCTCATTTGCCTTCTCTCCTCTATCATGGCAAGCGTTTCAGGTGATAACTTTTTTTCTTTTCTCCGTACTTTGCCAAGATGTTTATCTGCTGTGTCTAGTAATGCCTTGTTCAATATATTATGAATAAAGTCAACGTCAAGATTTTCTTCCTCCAGGGCCTCAGTCAGATTATGCCTCATCATAAATAGGAGCATCGAAATTATGCTCGAATAATATTCGAACAACTCGAAATCTGCCACAAAGAAATATGCTAAAGCTGAGCTTTGAGTATGTCACAACAGTTTCTGCACAAAGCCCATTATGACTAGGTACATAGTTTATGTTATTCATAAAAGAATTATACCACAACAGAGTGAACCTAATGGGAACATGTTTATAAATAAACAATTTATTTCAAATAACTTTATGAGTATAGATTAATCTATTTGACGACTTTAGGATGATAAAATTTCGAAATAAAAATCGTTATGAACATTGTAGGTAGAAGTATAATTTTTAGTAAGAAAAAAAGTATGAGAAAAAATTTTCGGAGTAATGATGATTATGAGTAAAAAAATTAAAGAAAAAAAAACCTTTTTAAAAACAAGCTTTTATTATTTGTTATAAAATGAACTAAAAAGTTAAAAATAAATTAACTCTAAAAAGAAATATAACACTTTGTAACTTGATTGTAACCTTTAACGACAAATAAGCGTCTTTGTCTAGGACAAAATAATTCCATATTGTACAAATTTATTTAATTTTAACACTAAAAATTTTCACCATACATAGTGATTCAATCTCGTCCCCCCTCTTTATCATAGTCCCCATTTATAAGTGAAAGCGTGTTACATTTAATACAACACAACATTTTCCTCAAGCTATCACAATGTAACACGCTTTCATTTATAAATGGGGACTATGATAAAGAGGGGGGACGAGATTGAATCACTATGTATGGTGAAAATTTTTAGTGTTAAAATTAAATAAATTTGTACAATATGGAATTATTTTGTCCTAGACAAAGACGCTTATTTGTCGTTAAAGGTTACAATCAAGTTACAAAGTGTTATATTTCTTTTTAGAGTTAATTTATTTTTAACTTTTTAGTTCATTTTATAACAAATAATAAAAGCTTGTTTTTAAAAAGGTTTTTTTTTCTTTAATTTTATTTTTAACTTTTTAGTACCTACCTCTATTTTCAATTCGAGATTTACTACGACACGACGTAGTTCGCAGCGCGTAGCAGCGTTATTCCGTTATGAGGTCCGTAGTTCGTTCACATGATATGTAATATGTACTGATTTAAATATCAATAATGTTGAAATTATGTAATCACTTGTTAGTTATTTGTAACGTTTCTCATTCTATTCATTTCTTTTAATGCATCAACATTACAAGGTTTCTTCGACGTCAACTTGGAGCAGTCAAGTTCTTCGATTTGAAGACCTGCTAAAGACCTAATTCGGCTTAAAGCTACATAAGCTTGACCAGCAGCGAACAATTTGGAGCCTAGATAAATAATAGCATGATCTACAGTAGTTCCCTGCATTTTATGCACAGTTGAATCCCAAGACAAGACAATCGGGAGCATTCTTCTTTCAGCTGTGCCGTGATTAAATTTAGCTGGAAATTGAACTGATTTAGGGTGTATTATGTGAATGCCATCGTTACCAAAGTCTACGCGAACCGATGGGACATCGCTATCGTATAGTTGAGCACGTCTGTAATACGGCCATATGATTTCAGTGATGTGACCTATTGCTCCATTCACAAGTCCTTTAGCAACGTCAACGTTAGACCTCAACATAACTTTAGCACCAACAAATATTTCTAGTTCTTTTGAAAGACCTCCTGTTTTGTTAATGTCTAAGACTAGCTTCTCTCTTGTGTACGTATTCTGTCGATATCTTGTCTAATTATGCGTTGTTCTAGAGATTCGTTTTTCCTTCTCTCTTGTGTATTTATTCTATTGATATCTTGCCTATAATGTGCGTTGTTCTAGAGATTCGTTTTTCTTTCTCTCTTGTGTATGTATTCTGTCGGTATTTTGCCTAAGTGTGCGTTGTTCTAACGATTCGTTTTCTTTATGTTTAGCAGTAGCTAAACTTATTTTTTCTAAGCGTTGCCGCTTGTGGACATCGCTTTCATTAGCAATCTTTTCCTGTCTCTTAAATTTCGCCTTCTCTGAACGTCGTTTTCTTTGTGTAGTTGTTTCGGTTTTCTTCATGTTATTCCCACGAGTCTAGGACAAATAACGGTCCATCCCCCCAGAGGTCCGTTGTAGAGGGATAAGGGCTACAAATACAACAGGGTTCGCCCTGGTACCCTGAGGCGCAACGTTAGCGGCAAGATATGTTTATACACCCTCATACCATTCAGCCCTCGGCACGTGCTCACCTTGGCATTGGGTCATCCATCCAATCAATGATATATAATTAATATGAGATGAAAGCAAGAGACTCGTCAAGACGAATCAAGCGAGACCAAACTCGATGGGGTTGCGTCGTTTAATTACGGAGTTCCTATGGCCACCTTCCGGCTCCAAAATCAGACCCTGGTTACCATATAGTATCAAAGTACTCGTCAAGACTAATCCAATGAGCTCAAACTCGATGAGGTTGCGTCGTTTAATTACGGAGTTCCTATGGCCACCTTCCAACTCCAACATCAGACCCTGGTTACCATATAGTATCAAAGTACTCGTCAAGACTAATCCAATGAGCCCAAACTCGATGGGGTTGCGTCGTTTAATTACGGAGTTCCTATGGCCACCTTCCAACTCCAACAACAGACCCTGGTTACCATATAGTATCAAAGTACTCGTCAAGACTAATCCAATGAGCTCAAACTCGATAGGGTTGCATCGTTTAATTACGGAGTTCCTATGACCACCTTCCGGCTCCATCATCAGACCCTGGTCACCATATAGTATCAAAGTACTCGTCAAGACTAATCCAATGAGCTCAAACTCGATAAGGTTGCATCGTTTAATTACGGCATCCTATGACCACCTTCCGGCTCCATCATCAGACTCTGGTTACCATATAGTATCAAAGTACTCGTCAAGACTAATCCAATGAGCTCAAACTCGATAGGGTTGCATCATTTAATTACGGAGTTCCTATGACCACCTTCCGGCTCTATCATCAGACCCTGGTTACCATATAGTATCAAAGTACTTGTCAAGACGAATCTAATGAGCTCAAACTCGATAGGGTTGCATCATTTAATTACGGAGTTCCTATGGCCACCTTCCAGCTCCATCATCAGATCAGCTCGATGTCACAATAACATTGCATTGTCATCCGATTTATACATGCATTCTAAATTTCAGCTCAATCGGAAACCTGGAAGTGGATCAAATTTAAGTTGCAAGATTTGATTACAGAACGACAGACAACGGGACAGGTGAAACTAAATAAAAGCTTGTAAAAAACGGTATTAGTAAAAATATTCGAAGAAAAAATTGTATAAGTGCCAATATGGACCCAAAAATGACACATCAATTATTGAATTCAACATGATTTGTAGAGATTTGCTCTTATAGACATATTGATGAAGAAGAAGTAAGTAAGTAAACGGGACGAACAATACTTAGCGGCCTACTAAGTTAGGAGACGGTTATGAATGAACGGGTTAATGCTAGAGACCAGAGGTTCATCTCGAGACATCTCTAGTAAAAAAAATATTTTCACTTCTCTGCTCGTCGTGCGTAGACGACATAAAATCGCATTTTATGTTCTAGAACATAAATAGTACATTACTACCGAGGCCGGGAAGTGACTGGTTGCCGGCCGAATATATGTAGACGGCCGAGCGAAGCGAGGCCGGATAGTATTCGGACGGCAACCCGTCACTTCATGGCCGAGGTATGTATAATGCTTTTCTCAAACATGCAATGAAATGAAACAAAAAAAATTATCACCTTTCTAAGAAATTATAAGTCAACTACATAACTAAGTCTTTGGAACACAACAAAAGTCAAATACGACAGCGACACCTCATTTTTTTTTTAAGATTGACCTGTTTGAATGTTGCAATTTTTTTATTTAAAAAAGCGGTATTAGACGACGCGATCGGTTGGGTCCAATTAATCGCATGCAGTGATCGGGGCCGACGGATCGCGCCGTATAATACTGCTTTTTAAATATTATTTTGAGTAGTTATTATACATTTATTTTAAATTATATAATTTAAATACCTAATTATAACTGCAAAAATTTGCCAATCATTTTTTTTAAAACTAATATTACTTACAGATAATTATTGGCTAAAAGCCAAGATGCCAGGTCACAACCCTATGTCAATGAAAATTAAAAAAGAGGTACTTGCCGGCCTAGGCCGGCAACGAGCTACTTGCCGGCCACTTTTTTGGCACTTTACTACAACATTTCATTGCATGTTTGAGAAAAATATATTTTTTTCTAAGTTAAGGTAATCGGTCCCAACAGCCAAACAGTTAAAACATATTGCACAATTATACTTGTGTGAAATGTTTGACTTGGCAGAAACCCGAGCATCTGAAACTCTGATCACAGATGAAAATTAAAAAAAATGAGTTGGCGGGTATTGGTTATACCTATATTTTTCTTCTTTGGCTTTACGACAACTGCAGTGAAATATGTGTTTTACTCTCCTCGCAAACGAAGTGAAAAGTAGAGTGTACAACATGGGCATAAATGTCCATTTATTTTACGTCTACTAATTTTGGTCTTCGCTTCGCTCCGGCCAAAAATTGCCTCGAGTAATGAAATGGATCACTTTATGCCCTTGTTGTACAATCTAATTTTATGTGACCTTTGTAAATCATATTGTAAAACATTATTAGATATTGACATCTGAAAGCGCCTTACAAGCCCACTAGGGCAATAAATTTATCATTATATAGGTGATCAAAATCATCTGAACATGCACTATTGCACTCTAAAGGTGCATTCAGACCAAACGAGCATTCGCTATTCTATCAGGCACCGACGAAGTAACCGACAAGACGAAAGAGTGATGTACAAATGACATGGAAAATATAGCCAAAAACCTTTACATAATTACAATAAAAATTCAAAAATGTGATCGTTTGTACGGGACACAAAATGTTTGTGCAGGACTTGCACGAAATTAGGATTTACATAGGCGTTTTTTGTAAACTTTAACTAAAATAAACGTTATGATATCATATCGGAAATATGCATTATTCCCTCAACTATTTGTAATTAACAGATATAAATGGTGAATTTTCAATATTCCTGGTAAAACGTCTAAAGTTTCCCAAGAGTAAAGCTTTTCAATTTAATCAATATTGTTGTATCCATCGTGGGAAAATCTTTGTAGCTGATCGTTATTATTGATAGTGCTATGTTTTTTCGTAGAATCTGCATAAGGGCGAAATTGCCTTGATTTTGCTCCTCAAAAACAGTGAATAAAAGGTGTATTATTACTTTATGACTCATATATTTACTTAAAACGGTATTATCAGACGCATATTAATACATATAGGGTACAGCAAAGAAACATTAAATTAACAAAAAAAATTGCCCGAAAGTTAACATTTTCCGTGAAATGCTCCTTTTAAGTGGCACCGGGCGGTATTTGAAATGGAGTATATTCAACCAATTGGAATCCTAGGCCTTTTTACAAGTTACAAGCTTTTATTTAGTTTCACCTGTCCCGTTGTCTGTCGTTCTGTAATCAAATCTTGCAACTTAAATTTGATCCACTTCCCGGTTTCCGATTGAGCTGAAATTTAGAATGCATGTATAAATCGGATGACAATGCAATGTTATTGTGCCATAGAGCTGATCTGATGATGGAGCCGGAAGGTGGCCATGGGAACTCCGTAATTAAATGATGCAACCCTATCGAGTTTGAGCTCATTAGATTCGTCTTGACAAGTACTTTGATACTATATGGTAACCAGGGTCTGATCTGATGATGGAGCCGGAAGGTGGCCATAGGAACTCCGTAATTAAACGATGCAACCCTATCGAGTTTGAGCTCATTGGATTCGTCTTGACGAGTACTTTGATACTATATGGTAACCAGGGTCTGATGATGGAGCCGGAAGGTGGCCATAGGAACTCCGTAATTAAACGATGCAACCCTATCGAGTTTGAGCTCATTGGATTAGTCTTGACGAGTACTTTGATACTATATGGTAACCAGGGTCTGATGATGGAGCCGGAAGGTGGACATAGGAACTCCGTAATTAAACGATGCAACCCTATCGAGTTTGAGCTCATTGGATTAGTTTTGACGAGTACATTGATACTATATTATGGTAACCAGGGTCTGATGTTGGAGTTGGAAGGTGGCCATAGGAACTCCGTAATTAAACGGCGCAACCCCATCGAGTTTGGGCTCATTGGATTAGTCTTGCCGAGTACTTTGATACTATATGGTAACCAGGGTCTGATGATGGAGCCGGAAGGTGGCCATAGGAACTCCGTAATTAAACGATGCAACCCTATCGAGTTTGTGCTCATTGGATTAGTTTTGACGAGTACTTTGATACTATATTATGGTAACCAGGGTCTGATGTGGGAGTTGGAAGGTGGCCATAGGAACTCCGTAATTAAACGGCGCAACCCCATCGAGTTTGGGCTCATTGGATTAGTCTTGCCGAGTACTTTGATACTATATGGTAACCAGGGTCTGATGATGGAGCCGGAAGGTGGCCATAGGAACTCCGTAATTAAACGATGCAACCCTATCGAGTTTGAGCTCATTGGATTAGTCTTGACAAGTACTTTGATACTATATGGTAACCAGGGTCTGATGATGGAGCCGGAAGGTGGCCATAGGAACTCGTAATTAAACTATGCAACCCTATCGAGTTTGAGCTCATTGGATTCGTCTTGACGAGTACTTTGATACTATATGGTAACCAGGGTCTGATGATGGAGCCGGAAGGTGGCCATAGGAACTCCGTAATTAAACGATGCAACCCTATCGAGTTTGAGCTCATTGGATTAGTCTTGACAAGTACTTTGATACTATATGGTAACCAGGGTCTGATGATGGAGCCGGAAGGTGGCCATAGGAACTCGTAATTAAACTATGCAACCCTATCGAGTTTGAGCTCATTGGATTAGTCTTGACGAGTACTTTGATACTATATGGTAACCAGGGTCTGATGATGGAGCCGGAAGGTGGCCATAGGAACTCCGTAATTAAACGACGCAACCCCATCGAGTTTGGGCTCATTGGACTAGTCTTGACGAGTACTTTGATACTATATGGTAACCAGGGTCTGATGATGGAGCCGGAAGGTGGCCATAGGAACTCCGTAATTAAACGATGCAACCCTATCGAGTTTGAGCTCATTGGATTAGTCTTGACAAGTACTTTGATACTACATGGTAACCAGGGTCTGATGATGGAGCCGGAAGGTGGCCATAGGAACTACGTAATTAAACGATGCAACCCTATCGAGTTTGAGCTCATTGGATTAGTCTTGACGAGTACTTTGATACTATATGGTAACCAGGGTCTGATGATGGAGCCGGAAGGCGGCCATAGGAACTCCGTAATTAAACTACGCAACCCCATCGAGTTTGGGCTCATTGGATTAGTCTTGACGAGTACTTTGATACTATATGGTAACCAGGGTCTGATGATGGAGCCGGAAGGTCGCCATAGGAACTCCGTAATTAAACGATGCAACCCTATCGAGTTTGAGCTCATTGGATTAGTTTTGACGAGTACATTGATACTATATTATGGTAACCAGGGTCTGATGTTGGAGTTGGAAGGTGGCCATAGGAACTCCGTAATTAAACGGCGCAACCCCATCGAGTTTGGGCTCATTGGATTAGTCTTGACGAGTACTTTGATACTATATGGTAACCAGGGTCTGATGATGGAGCCGGAAGGTCGCCATAGGAACTCCGTAATTAAACGGCGCAACCCCATCGAGTTTGGGCTCATTGGATTAGTCTTGACGAGTACATTGATACTATATGGTAACCAGGGTCTGATGTTGGAGCCGGAAGGTGGCCATAGGACCTCCGTAATTAAACGACGCAACCCTATCGAGTTTGGTCTCGTTTGATTCGTCTTCACGAGTCTCCGATTGAAAAAGCTCTACGTATTTACCCAACGAATCAGCAGGTCAATAAACATAATTCAGCCGTTCTCGAACATTTTAGGAAGAAGAATACACAAATGTTTAAAATAATAGCACAAGATCAATTGATGGATCAAAAAAGAATGATCAGATTGATATTAATAAAATAATACACACGGACATTAACAAAACAGGAGGTCTTCCAAAAGAACTAGAAATATTTGTTGGTGCTAAAGTTATGTTGAGGTCTAACGTTGACGTTGCTAAGGGACTTGTGAATGGAGCAATAGGTCACATCACTGAAATCATATGGCCGTATTACAGACGTGCTCAACTATACGGTAGCGATGTGCCATCGGTTCGCGTAGACTTTGGTAACGATGGCATTCACATAATACACCCTAAATCAGTTCAATTTCCTGCTAAATTTAATCACGGCACAGCTGAAAGAAGAATGCTCCCGATTGTCTTGTCTTGGGCTTCAACTGTGCATAAAATGCAGGGAACTACTGTAGATCATGCTGTTATTTATCTAGGCTCCAAATTGTTCACTGCTGGTCAAGCTTATGTAGCTTTAAGCCGAGTTAGGTCTTTAGCAGGTCTTCAAATCGAAGAACTTGACTGCTCCAAGTTGACGTCAAAGAAACCTTGTAATGTTGATGCATTAAAAGAAATGGATAGAATGAGAAACGTTACAAATAACTAACAAGTGATTACATAATTTCAACATTAAGTATTGATATTTAAATCAGTACATATTACATATCATGTGAACGAACTATGGACTTCATGACGGAATAACGCTGCTACGCGCTGCGAACTACGTCGTAGTAAATCTCGAATTAAAAATAGAGGTACTAAAAAGTTTAAAATAAAATTAAAGAAAAAAAAACCTTTTTAAAAACAAGCTTTTATTATTTGTTTATAAAATTAACTAAAAAGTTAAAAATAAATTTAACTCTAAAAAGAAATATAACACTTTGTAACTTGATTGTAACCTTTAACGACAAATAAGCGTCTTCGTCTAGGACAAAATAATTCCATATTGTACAAATTTATTTAATTTTAACACTAAAACTTTTCACCATACAAAATTATTCAATTTCGTCCCCCCTCTTTATGATAGTCCCTATTTATAAATGAAAGCGTGTTACATTTAATACAACACAATATTTTCCGCAAGCTATCACAATGTATTGGTATTTGAAATGGAGTATATTCAACCAATTGGAATCCTAGGCCTTTTATTTTATTTTATTTTTACAATTTAATTATTAGCGTTACTCTAAAATAGTTCCAGAACTATATCAAAGTGACGCTAGTGGCCCTAGGGTTCCAGTTGGTTGACCGTACATTAGGGTGGGTCACTGATGTATGAAGAAAACAAAAGTATTTGTTTTTTACTGGGCACAGTTGTAAATAGTTCCGTAATAAGGTCGACAAAGAGTCTGCAAAATAATTTGGCCAACGGAATTAATTTTCTGCCTCCGGATCTAATTGAAAGATTTCATAGAAACTTAGTACATTTTGTACTGACCACAGTTGATATCTATGTATTTACTTTTTGTTGGAACATGAGCTATGTTTGAGTATTGTGTTTACCTGGAAATAGCTTTTCTATAGTTACGGAGCAAAACGAGACGAAAAAAAAAGGAAATAATACCTTTTTTTTAAGCCCCATACATTTTAGGAAAATTTCTACTTAAATCCGGAGGCAGAAAAACTTAAATTAAAAATACAATAAAAATAAGAGTAATAATCAAACATCAAATGGCCCTCCAGAAAATCGCTAAGTTATCGCTAAGTTATCGCTTAGTTGATTAGTTCGGATTTTGCATGTATCTCAAAAGAGAAATTTTATAAAGTTTAAATAAATTGGCATATGGTGTTATAGTTAGTTTATTAAAAAAATATCGGATTATGTAACGTATTTAGCCGTAGAATATTACCCCATAAACAAATTCTTAAAATTATGACATCAAAAATTTCACTTTTTTCGCTCTTTGCCGTGGATTTACCCAGAAGTTTACGTGATTAAGATCCATTCGTCGTTCAAATATGCGTGAAAATCGAGAAACGTTTGAATCAATAGCCGCTCTTGCATTTTCCAAATTTGTCTGCACCCGCTAAGAAGCTTACATCGCATGCATGCAACCGCGCTCATCACGAGAGCACAAGTATAATAGATACGCAGACTAATTCAAGTTTCATTGTTTACGCCATTCAAATTCGTGCCGCGAAACTGGGCGCTCTGATTGGTGCGCTTGATATGGAAATAAAATTAAGTTCGTTTTCGCAGCATTTGCCCGGGCAATTCTGTTATAGTTGGGAAACAGTGTAAGGATATTCATATCTCGTTGACGCTTACGACGATTTGCTTTTGATGGTTACATCTGTGATGCAATCGATGCAGCACTCATGTACAGAGGCGTTGTTCTGAACGCTTGTTGAGTCGTGGGCTCAGACGAAGCTGTGTAAAATCGGCATGGCTGGCTCCAAAAATATGTTAACGACCCTGATCCTTATACCTTGGACATATGTTCTTAAATGTATACATGCTACATGACGTACGTATACGAGTCCTCAGGATATACCCGGATCGTAAAGCAATTGCGATGTAATGACGAATTCTACAGAGATTACATATAGCTGTTTGCAAGCCGTGTGTATGTGTGTGTGAGCACTGTCCTTTGTTTGATTTCCCAGAATTTGAACAGGTACGAAGGGCCATTATTGAATATTTTCTGTTTGGGTGAGGACTTTTATTCAATATTAGGAAATCGTATTGCATATTTTCGAGGGTTATTTTTATGCGCTGATTGGGATGGCTTTGCATCTATTTATCGGCAGCTATTGTCTATAAGCCGCTAACTATGTAAGGGAAATTCCAAACGTTGTTTGTTTTTATTAAGCTATCACCAGACATAAATGAACATTAAATCAATATTTATTTACCTATACAATATTGATTGATTAAATATAGGTACCTACGTTGTGCTGGAAAATGAAAAATAAAGGTGCGACTAAAATACGCAATTCTTTAGATTTAAGAAGTTTCCTACAGTTTTTTTGTTCTTGTATTCTGCCCATTTTCCGCAACTCGACATCAAACGTGCGTATTTTGCATCGTCCAACGCTGACCCAATACCTGTTGGGAACTTCTTTACAGATGTATGCAAGTTTCCTAAGAGTGTTTTCCTTAAAGTACTTGTGAATATGAAATGATATTTCATACATAAGTTTTTTTGGGTAAATTCATTGGTAATATATATTCATTCTTACAGCCGGGGATTGAACCCACGACCGTTGCAAAGCAGCCGTGCGTTTTACCGCCCGATCACAAGCGCTTCCTAGAGATGTGCTTTTTGATGATATGTATTTTTATATGTGATGATATAAGAAGTAAATGTTGATTGTATACAGGCTGTAAGTCTAATAGGGGCAAAGCTCTTAACGGGTGTTAGTTTACGACATAATAAGTACATTCAAATAACTTTTACTTAAAATTAGAGCAACAAAATTTTCCATACAAAATAATTCGGCGCGCAATGTAGAGCAACATACGCGAGTTAAGCACTCGTTGACAGATACATAATTCAAAAGCAGATGACATAACTGACATCTATTCAATAACAAATGTTTGTACCTACATTGCTTCTCCGATAATCTTTAAAAAAATCTGTGGGGTCATAATTAAGAGCAACTTTAAAAAAACCTTGTAATCCGTGATTACACTAATGAATACCATGCCTGGTTTAATTGATCGCCCGTATTAGATTTACACACTGTATATTTTGAACATGTGTTAGTTTTCTCATCTTATAGCGTAGATGAAAGCCGATGTCCGGAAAAGAACTTTAGACATACCTACTAGATCAAAGGAAAGGAGGAAAAGATTATCTTACTAGGATAACAGGTTATTCACCTATACTTTCTTACGATATAAAAAGGGTGTTGGGAATTTGGTTCATGATTTTAATGAAATAATCAAACATGCCGCGTGGTACCTAAAGGCAGTAAGAATACATTTTTTCATAACACCTGTTCGGTAAGTGCGCCAATGCGCTGCGGCGATGCGCGCCGTAGATGCGTCATTACGCCCTAGGGCAATCAAGGATTTTCATACAACATTACGTCGCACTAGCGCGGTGCCCGCAGCCGACGCAGGCGGGCGGCGACGGTGGCGCACGCCGCGCCGGGTTTTCTGTTATAAAAATGATAAATTGAAGTCATCCCTGATTTTGAGAAATGATTTAGACCATTTTATAGTAGTTTTATGAAAATATTATACTGTTTTATTTACTTTTTTTGCCTCACAGGTGTGATGAAAAACATTGTGTGTGGTGTGCCACGGGCGGTACAAGAATTATGCGGCACAATTTCTTATTTACCGCCCTTAATACCCAATGTACTATTATTTTGTAACCACCCCAACCTCTTCCCCTGGGTGTCGTAAGAGTCGACTAAGAAATTGAAGATTAACTGAACATTAATGTAGGTATTAAATATACATCGTTAGACATAAATACATAATAAAGATATATGTGTAGATAATGGGCAGCAGGGTCATTATAGGATCAATCCGCTTGCTCAGCGTGGGTAGGCTGCTAATTTATATTAAACTGTCGGAGACATGCTTCAGTCGTCGCGGAGCTGTGCGACACGTCGAGTGTCGAACATTAGAATATTCTTATTTGCAATGTTTAAAATTAATTTGTTAAGAGTTCGATATCTAGAAAACGATAAGCAATGTTTTGCTTGGATTGGTCTTTGCTTGTTCCATGCAGGTAGACATTAACCGTCATATTGGGATCTGCCCGCCTATGAGCAGGTAGTTTATGATCTGATAGTATAAAAGGTCACTAGCGCTGTGGTTATGAATCATTCTGATTCGCGGGTTAGACTTAGAAAGTCATTCTTCCTGACGAAAGACCTTATTTCTTTGTGTTTTGATATTAGTGAAGCATGGACTCAAACTTAGAACTCTCCAGTCGTTTCTATGTTGTTTAATCATGTTTTAATTAATAATGTTTCAAGTGTTACCTATTGTGATTATCTAAAATTGTAAATACCAATGATTTGAAAAGATTACAATACAACCCGCTGAGTTTCTTCCTGGTTCTTCTCAGACAGTGGTTTAACTCTTGCGAACCAGAGTAATAAAAAAACATAGTAAGTCATGTGTGTTGTGTTTCAATTATGAGTCCATGCCTACGTGCGTAGATGTGCAGATAGCTAAAATCCTACCCCTCTTAGCTCGGCTGTAGTTAGGGGGTATCCCGACATCAGCAAGTGGGATCACCAAGCTCACAAAACAGTGAGTGCTGGTAATGTATCACATATAAACGGTAAGGTTTAAAATCGACAACAGTTGGTAAGGTAATGATTGTTTACAATTTTTACAGTAAAGTTACGTGATTGTGACAAAGCAGTTATCTTTGTTCTTTTTTGTGATTTCTGTAGTAAAAATACGTGTGGGTAGGTACCCTACCCACTTGACCTAAAACCATTGCAGTAGTTCTTGTAATTTCAAATTATATCATGGCTTATACAGGTTACTTTCTTATAACTTTGTTTACTTTCAGATAACTTTGTTTTATAGTGTGCCAAAAATTAATTCTTGATCGTGATAAACATTTTCAATTCATGCCTGTTGTTAAAAGTTTTCTATGCGTGTGAAATTACCGTTACAGATGTTCAACTTCAAGATCAACAAGATGAGAGAGTGGTCTGCGTTTTCATTCGTGATGACTATGCTGTGGCGATGAAACGAGCGCAATATCTTGCGATATGTCCAAGAAATTAAGGACTGGTGTCGCCAACTCTTTGGTTGTTTTGGAGCAACGGAAATAAAAGGACAGGTTTTGTTCCAATTGTTTTAATGAAAAATTCGAAGTAGTCAATTAAAAAAAAAATTAACGGTTGACATTTGTTTGTAGCGTGAGTGTCCTAAAACGTTTTATTATTTGCGAGATTAACTTGGTTGTAGTAAAGTGAAGTCCATCATTATTTTAATGGCAAAGTGTAAGCAGATGCCAATACACTAAACTTAACTTTCTAGTCTCGTTAGAGCCCAACCTCATCGGGCTGAGCCCGGGTGCAAATTATTTCAGCGATGAAACTGATACCGTACAATTTGATATTTTCAGTTCACCATGTTGAACCAGAGCAACCTGCCGGCATCGTGGCTGTTGCTGTCATCGTGTCCCGACGGCGTGGCAGAGGATGAAGACTGGTGTCGCTACTGCCTACCGTGAACACGTGGTGCAACGCGTGGAGTGTCCACACCATTACAACAGACTGCGTTGTTAATCCGGTGAGAAGTTCACATTTTGTTGGGCTATTTGAGCTCTGAGCTAATTAGTGAAACTAATGTTGTAGTAGTCATCGAGGGCTTATCCTTTTGAGTTTATCAAATTGAAAATGCCGATGATCATGATGAAGGTCATGATGAAGGTCATGTTGAAGGTCATGATAAAGGTCATGATGAAGGTCATGATGATGGTCATGATGATGGTCATGATGGTGGTCATGATGATGGTCATGATGGTGGTCGTGATGGTGGTCATGATGGTGGTCATGATGGTGGTCATGATGGTGGTCATGATGACGGTTATGATGATGATGGTGATCGCTATAACCTAAAATCATTATATTCGAGACGTACTAAAACGCGCATGGTCGATTTAGGGATCAGAGCTTGACTGACGAAATTGAATTAGATTTAGAAGTTTGTTCAGATCAGTGTCAATCTGATGAAGATTAAGTTTAGATGGTGATGTGACCGTACCAGTGGTTGATGTGTAGCCGTAGCTCAGTAGAAATCGGTATCTGTTTACAGTCCGTGAGTACGCGGTAGGCCATCAACCCTGGCGGAGGTCGGGTTTCGTGTGAAACCATGAGTCCGAGGGTGAACTCGGCACGGGCGGTCCATGAGGGACGCGCATTGAGTGCAACTGTTAGTTGCCTGGCTATGTGTAGCCATGAGTCCGAGGGTGAACTCGGCACGGGCGGTCCATGAGGGACGCGCATTGAGTGCAACTGTTAGTTGCCCGGCTATGTGTAGCCGTGTCACATCTGAAACTTAATCGTAGTTGTGAGTCGGACATTTGCTGAGTCCGCATTTGAACTTGCTACTTAGTAATCAGTATAGCTCTGAGACCTAAATTGTGATGTTAGTACTTACTCAATGAAAGTACAATACTGAATTTTAGCACTTTGTTTTCCGTAAAACAGTTAATAAGATAACTACAGTTTTGTTTTCACCTTCACTATATCATGTTTTGTGTTTGTAAAAAAAAAAAAAAAATATTGTAATTCTTGGAATTAATCAAGTAGTTTGCAAACGTGAAATGAAACTTTTTACAATTTTTGTTGGGTTCAGTTTTCTCAGACTACATACACCATTTATCATCATTCGTAGTCGTAGGTGTAAAATCGGATCTATTTTTCCGTCTCAATGCGGCCACGATTGTGAGTGGCGTGCGTTTGGTTTAATGGTGTATGTGGTCAAGGCGTTTAGATTGTGCGACAGCCATGGAGGTGGTTGTTAAGACTCAGCTGCTGGGTGTAGCATCTGGAGTATTGTAACTGCTGTGAGTACTGCAACCCATTTGTTGGTTTGTTGAAGTGTTTCATTTGACTATTGTAGAACTATGTCGGTTACTGGCTAGTAAAGTAGTAAGAAGTTAATGACTGGTTAAAATTCAAATTACAAAGTGGTTTATTTAATTTTCTGTTAGTAATGTGAGTACATAGGTACTCATTGGAAACTTAGAATTTTGTTTTCCGTTAAACGGTTACTAAGAAAACTACAACTTTATTTTCGCTTTTATTTTTACCATTTTGCGTTAGAATTGGTAATGCCACGAAAGAAGTTATTATTGTTGAATGTAATTGATGACTATGTCACATGAGTTTTCGATGGACAAAAAAAAAACGTGACTCGTATTTCCTTAATTTTGATTTTACTGGTAACTAAAACATAGCCGGTGGCACTATCAAAATTGTCTAACAAATTGAAGTTCATAATAATTGAATACAGATAAAATTTTGTTGTTAATGAAAATGCTAGAAAGCCAAGTACCAATTGAAGTAGATGAAGATTGTTGTGGCATGAAGGATGAGGTTCTCAGTTCGGTTGGTGACTATACCAGAGGCCTGATCGTAGCCGTAGCCCGTTAGAAATCGGTGTCTATCTTTGGGTAGTCCGTGGGTACGCGGTGCGTGATAAAGCTCTGGTGGAGGTCGGGTCTTGTAGAGACCGTAGAGTCATAGGGTTGACTCGGCGATCCCTTGGGGATGCGCGTAGTGTGTGGTTATGTGATAACCAATAGGCCACGAATGAGAGACCTGCTTCAGAAAGTTTGCCGTTATGTGTTTTACGTAAAAGGTGGCTATGAAAGCCAGGTGGTACTTGTCTGGTCTTGCATTTAAATTGGTGGTAGTTAATTTACCTTAAATGTGATCCTAAATTCAGTTGCAAAGATTAAAATTATTTTCCTTGAGTTGATTTTACGTAGACAGAAAAATTGGTCAGGAGTGACCGAGTGGCGACAAAGACTACTGGTGTACATGTTTGTTTCAGATACAAGCGAGGACGCTTGTCTTGTCAGTTTGGCCGTGTCGGAGACATGCTTCAGTCGTCGCGGAGCTGTGCGACACGTCGAGTGTCGAACATTAGAATATTCTTATTTGCAATGTTTAAAATTAATTTGTTAAGAGTTCGATATCTAGAAAACGATAAGCAATGTTTTGCTTGGATTGGTCTTTGCTTGTTCCATGCAGGTAGACATTAACCGTCATATTGGGATCTGCCCGCCTATGAGCAGGTAGTTTATGATCTGATAGTATAAAAGGTCACTAGCGCAGTGTTTATGAATCATTCTGATTCGCGTGTTAGACTTAGAAAGTCATTCTTCCTGACGAAAGACCTTATTTCTTTGTGTTTTGATATTAGTGAAGCATGGACTCAAACTTAGAACTCTCCAGTCGTTTCTATGTTGTTTAATCATGTTTTAATTAATAATGTTTCAAGTGTTACCTATTGTGATTATCTAAAATTGTAAATACCAATGATTTGAAAAGATTACAATACAACCCGCTGAGTTTCTTCCTGGTTCATCTCAGACAGTGGTTTAACTCTTGCGAACCAGAGTAATAAAAAAACATAGTAAGTCATGTGTGTTGTGTTTCAATTATGAGTCCATGCCTACGTGCGTAGATGTGCAGATAGCTAAAATCCTACCCCTCTTAGCTCGGCTGTAGTTAGGGGGTATCCCGACAAAACAAATAGTATTTTACACATAAATAAAAGTTTATTAGTATGACTTGAAACGGATTTATTCAAAATATACTTTGAATGGAACATCATTATAATATTTTGTCATAAATGTACATTCAATGACACAATTAATTTAACACTACTTATATAAAATAATCAATAATATAAAAAAAATAAATTAAAAGGACCTACAAAAAATAATTTCGCCCAAATCGCTGCCAATGGGCAGTGTGCCCAGAAGGCTGGCCGCATTGCCACGTTGTATGGCAATGCTTATTCGCTTAGCGAAATATTGACCAGCCCTCTGGTCACCATTGGCATCGATTAGGCGTGAGGCTTTGTCTCTGTACTGTAGAGACGACGCGCATTGGGTCCCCAAGTCCCCAGCGTTTCGACCCCAAACATGCCTCATTATTTACTTATTATTTAGTACTCTGTACACACAAGAAGATAAACTTCTTGCTTTAATTAGATGGTTCTCCCGTTACCGGAATCAGTGAAAGGTGAACGACTGTTATGCAGCCAGCAGACACACTTTTGATTTCACTCCACCGACGCACATCTAAGGGGTGAGAGGGGACACAACCACAAACCGCAATTGTTGAAGCATTTAGAGTTCTAGCTATATTGGACATCTATAGCCGTAGTATTAAACAACCTGAACTGAATATAGAAACGATACTCTTCCTGGAGTATGTGTGGTTGCTCACGCGTTTCCGCTACTGCAGCTGTGGCTGAGTCGCATCCCACGATGGTGGGACGGTCGTTGCACCGTCATTAGGGGACGGTATTGAGAGGCTGTTAAAAGAAAATTGGCCATGGGCATGGCAAAATTATTAAACAACCCATTCAGATAGGATCCTACGACAATAGCGTAGAGCCATTTAGAGTTCTAGTAATATAGTATATTCATAGCCGTAGTATTAAACAACCTATTCAGCTAGGACCCTAGGCTTAACAATAGCGGTTCACGGCACGCGTACGGTATCAGTAGCCACTGCACCCTAGTCAAAATGCTTCTTGCAAAGCAGCCCTTTTTGATTGAGTTGGTTCTTACAGCTCTGGTTATGGTTATACAGCCTTATGCTGTATTCAAGATCTGACTACGTTGTGTTAACTTTGAACTGCATTTCTTAGATGCAAAAATCTTCTATAGCGGCGTTTGTATTAGACATAATTTTATACAGGGCCATAAAAATATGTCTACTTTATTAATTTCACTCTACTATTTTTTTTCTACTATTTCTACTATTTTTAATTTCACTCCTCGCTACGCTCGTTTCTTAAAAACACACTCGTGTTTTGATGTATCTCACTACGTACGGTTGCATAAACTACTATACTTTTCGAATTGATAATATTCTTATTTAGTGCTATTAATTTTTTTCAAGAAATAGCAAATTATAAAACTTATGAATAAACTTGATTGACTCCATAATATGTTAATTTCGTGTATTTTTTAAATTCTAATTCGTCACTAGATGTTAGTTAGTTAAGGGGTGCAATAATTAATCCAATCACTAAAATTTATCTTGTACGCAGACACAAGATGAATTACCTACGTAATTATGCTTATAGTCCATTTATCCTGTCCATTATATTTCGCTGAGCACACATGGGGGTAAATCCACTCTTTGAATCCCTTGTCAATTTAGTCATTGGATTTTGTTTGATCCGTATTGAATGCAACACCCATTAGTATGTGTGCACCTACAGTTTGTGCAGAAAGTGAAGGCTGCTGCAAAGCAAGTTGCGCCTATACATTGCACGTGTCTTCACTTTCCGAACTGACTGTAGGTACAAGATAGTGCTTTCCGCTGTGCACTACTAAATGGCTCCACGTCCGTCACATCAAATCTGTCAGAGACGGGATTAAAAGCTCGCACGAAAGCATTTGATCGAATTATACGCCATCAGGCAACCCTGGGTGTCCGAAAATCCGTAGTTGTCGCGACACCTCGCCTGTGGCTCTGCCGGCTCCAAATTAAACGCAGCGACCCACCAATTGCATTATCGCGTCCATGCTAACCCTTTTATTATCAACACCTTTTGCATCTACCGGTGTCTTTATGTCTTCGAGTTTAAGGTCCAAACTTCTGTAGCTCGAGTATTTTGTTTGTGGGCAGTGATAGGTGACTTTGTTACGGGTCGCTAGTGGCTTTTTTATAATTAAATCTGCATCGTATATTGGTTATGTCGAAGTAAGTGCTAAGTAGTGGCGAGCTAATAGGGATAGGAAGGTGAGATGGGAAGAAAAAGTAGTTTGTATATTAAATATATTATAAACTCTACAGCAGCGAAGCCGTTACCGGGTGAGTAAATTTTGTGACATTATACAGGGTAAGTACCGACAATCCCATCGTTCCCATCAATAACAAACTTGATATCTAGGTACTACTATTTGGATTATTTGATAGGATAACTAAATAGGCTGCATTGCTAGGGAGCCTTCAGTCCCTTTGGTCAAACAGGGTGCCTAAGCCATTTAGCTAGCAATCAGCGACCACAATACAGCGGCCGTGACTGTGGCAAATGATTAGGGGATGCTATTGCTTCATGCCTATGTTTGTCACGTATATACATTGTATGTCTGAGACTATTCAGCTGTAGAATTCGTGTGATTGCTTGTAAAATTCTAATCAACAGACATGAATTCTAATTAGCACTGTTGTCTAAAGTTGTGATGTTAGTGGTGGCTGTTACGGTCGCACGCGCCATACCGTGAAAAAAGGTGTCGCAAGCATAAAATAAACGTAATTTATAGTTATTTTCTATTTGAACCCTGCGACCATATATAACATGGACGTCTAACGCCAGCTCAAAAATGCCGCCAAAACCAATTGTTCAATTGTGCCAAGATGGGCAGGACATAGCGCTTTCCTTAACACCGCGCATATTTCAGCGCAACATCTTTGAATTCTTTGACAAATGTTTATAGAATATAGCCAATCAAAAGTTTGATGGACCAATCACAACTATTTTTAAATGGCGGTTTAAGTTTTTATAGGTTGACTTAACGAGGGGGTGACATTTGTCAACTAAAATTCAGGACCGTTTTTGAAAGGCAATTTAATATGGCGTGCGGCTTCCATGTTTTATTTGTTCGTAGTTTGAATCAAATAAAAATATTTTCGAATAATTTCGATGATGACTGACGGACAATAGGCAATGAGTCGATTGCAAAAAAAAGTACATAATTAAAGGCCTTTAATGAAAAATCTTTATGTTACGAACTAAAATGTTGTGTAACAACTTTTGGCATCAAAAAGAGCGACAAATTCAAATTTTCTATGAGCAGTCAACAATACGAACCTATATCTTTTAACATAATATAGTTTGTATGACTAACTTTCGTAACACAAAGAAAGCGATCGTGATTTTTGTTTTAGAAAAGGACTTAACATTTTTTTTTAAACGACCCTAATAAAAAAAATATAGAAGTCTATAAATAAGCTCGTTATAAAGAGTAACTCCAATACATCCGAGGAAATGTACCTAATCTTCATCCATCGTCCGTCCTTCCCTACCAACTTCTCCGTATAGTTAGACTTCTGACTGACCCAATTAAATTATTCACCTTGTATGTGTGATCAATCAATTAGAAACCTATGAACCAATGAATCACTTTCCGAATATTGAGCTAGCTTGACTATACAGTGTAATAACTAATAGCCTAAGCTCCTTATTCAAAAACGTCTCCTAACTTAGCAACCCGATATGTACCGTTTGTCCCTAAACATATTAATAAGACCGAAAGGGACAAACAATACTTAGCGGCTTGTTTTAGGAGTCGATTATAAATAAGGAGTTAAATACCTCTTAATAAAGTCTTACTTAGATAACTCTATACACAATGCCTTAAAAGTGTAAAAATATTTATTTTATAATGAACCTTGAAACTATAAGATGACGCTATAAATATTAGATGTCGTATACCAAAGAAAAACGACCAAGATCACCTAACGTCCGAGGTGGGGATCGAGGGGGGTAGTACAAATCAAAATATTTAGTTAATAAATAATCTCTCATCTAAAATTTGTGTTTTCGCAATACGTTCAATACATTTCAAGGTTTCCAAAACGGGTAGGTACTGATTTTATTGTATTGCATAATACAATCATTATATTTTATTTAGTTTTTTCTCAATATATTAATTTGATAATCAGAGGAAGCGCCAAACTTGAAAGTCCCCAACTTCAGACTTCAACTCACTAAATCCAGGTTATAGTCCAAGAGCCAGTGAACCCTGAGAGTAACGGTCTTCCTGTAAGGTTAGAAATTTGTATACTAACGGTTTATGGAATTCTAAGAGCAATAGCCACGACCTGGCAGGCGTCAGCCCTGCACGTCACCAGGCCCTTTATTTTTTGAACTGTTAAGTAAATTGGATTTCAAAACTTGTTTCTGTAAGTTTGAAAAATTTATAGGATAAAGTTAATTTATTGTACATCTTAAAAAAAAATTGACAGGCGATTACAATAAGCAGAAGTATATGACAGGTCAATTAGAAAATGCACAGTTGATGAGGTAAAATAAACTTCATCCTGTATACTCGAAATTTTTATATGTCTTCAAATAAACGTCTCGGAGCAAGTATGTGCAATGCCAGGCGGTTTAGAACAGCATAAGACCTTGCCAGGCGAGGAGACATTTAAGTAAATTGGGTTTCAAAACTTATTTCTGTAAGTTTGTAAATTTAATAGGATAAAGTTAATTTATTGTACATCTTAAAAATAAATTGACAGGCGATTACAATAAGCAGAAGTATATGACAGATCGAATAGAAAACGCACAGTTGATGAGGTAAAATAAACTTCATCCTGTATACTCGAAATTTTTATATGTCTTCAAATAAACGTCTCGGAGTAAGTATGTGCAATGCCAGGCGGTTTAGAACAGCATAAGACCTTGCCAGGCGAGGGTACAGTTAAGTAAATTGGGTTTCTTAACTTGTTTCTGTAAGTTTGAAAATTTAATAGGATAAAGTTTATTTATTGTACATCTTAAAAATAAATTGACAGGCGATTACAATAAGCAGAAGTATATGACAGATCGAATAGAAAACGCACAGTTAATGAGGTAAAATAAACTTCATCCTGTATACTCGAAATTTTTATATGTCTTGAAATAAACGTCTCGGAGTAATTATGTACAATGCCAGGCGGTTTAGAACAGCATAAGACCTTGCCAGGCGAGGGGACAGTTAAGTAAATTGGGTTTCTTAACTTGTTTCTGTAAGTTTGAAAATTTAATAGATAAAGTTTATTTATTGTACTTACATCTTTAAAAAAAATACAGGCGAGTAATCGCTAGTTAGTCGCTAGTAGTAGTAGAGTAGTTGCTAAGGGCGTGCGATTGAGAGGTGCACCTGTCCCCTCGCCTGGCAAGGTCTTATGCTGTTCAAAACCGCCTGGCATTGTACATACTTACTCTGAGACGTTTATTTGAAGACATATAAAAATTTCGAGTATACAGGATGAAATTTATTTTACCTCATCAACTGTGCGTTTTCTATTCGATCTGTCATATACTTCTGCTTATTGTAATCGCCTGTCAATTTATTTTTAAGATGTACAATAAATAAACTTTATCCTATTAAATTTTCAAACTTACAGAAACAAGTTAAGAAACCCAATTTACTTAACTGTCCCCTCGCCTGGCAAGGTCTTATGCTGTTCTAAACCGCCTGGCATTGTACATAATTACTCCGAGACGTTTATTTCAAGACATATAAAAATTTCGAGTATACAGGATGAAGTTTATTTTACCTCATCAACTGTGCGTTTTCTATTCGATCTGTCATATACTTCTGCTTATTGTAATCGCCTGTCAATTTATTTTTAAGATGTACAATAAATTAACTTTATCCTATTAAATTTTCAAACTTACAGAAACAAGTTTTGAAACCCAATTTACTTAACTGTCTCCTCGCCTGGCAAGGTCTTATGCTGTTCTAAACCGCCTGGCATTGCACATACTTACTCCGAGACGTTTATTTGAAGACATATAAAAATTTCGAGTATACAGGATGAAGTTTATTTTACCTCATCAACTGTGCATTTTCTAATTGACCTGTCATATACTTCTGCTTATTGTAATCGTCTGTCAATTTTTTTTTAAGATGTACAATAAATTAACTTTATCCTATAAATTTTTCAAACTTACAGAAACAAGTTTTGAAATCCAATTTACTTAACAGTTCAAAAAATAAAGGGCCTGATGACGTGCAGGGCTGACGCCTGCCAGGTCGTGGCTATTGCTCTTAGAACTCCATAAACCGTTAGTATACAAATTTCTAACCTTACAGGAAGACCGTTACTCTCAGGGTTCACTGGCTCTCCAGCTATTATTGAAAAAAATCGATGTCTAACACTCGTACATTTTTCATGAAGATGTGTTTTTTTCGACCAGCCCGTTCATGTGTCAGAAAATTATTATGCCTTAAAAATCCAACGACCACTCTGAAAACCTCAAAATGTATTATGCCATTATTAAATCATAATTAGTACCCACCCTATTACAATAGCATTTACGCCCTTTTATTGTGAGGGAAAAAGGAGTATTCAATACGTTCAGTCATTTATCTAAGCTTAAACTTTAAACCCTGAATATCACAACGTATTCTGCCTTGCATGCTATAATATGTCTAATTCTAAAACACGTATATGCCAGAATGGTACATCAAGTGCCGGCAAATAAGTCACTCTGGTTCTGGAGCTCACAGTCGGAGTGGGATGATCGGTCAAAGTCTGTGTTCGAAATGTTTTGACAGGATCACATAGTATCTGAGAGCCTACCACAAACCACAAAACAAAGAGTTGCCTCTCTCTCACACTTATAAATTCGAACGTAAGTGTAACGGGGAGGTAACACGTCGATCGTGGTTTCGCGGCAGACCTTGGTTTTGTCGAAACTATTGTAGTAGAGTATTGCATTTCATTGTAGGCACATATTTTGCTTGTTATTTTCATGAGTTGTGCAATAATGTATTTAACAAGGACAACCTCGGTAGTAGGTACCAATTAGACAGCGTAGAAAATTACAATGGAATTCATTCCTGCGCGAGTATAGAAAAGTGTCATATTCAATGCATGAGTTTACCTTTAAAAAGCGTACTTTCAGCATTATGCGTTGTAGGTACCTAATAGACATTATAAAATCAATTTGTCGTACTTACTTAGCTCAAAAGCTTCCAGACATTATAAATCCTCTTTGTAAAAATGCAGTTTCCGCGCAGAAACTAAAACAATTTACCTAGATTCAGTAAAAGCTACTATATTAAAGGCAACCCTTTAAAGACGAGATGGAATTTTCTAAGAAGTTTAACGTGAAGCCTTATTTCTTAGGAATCTCGTACAAACGGTAAGCGCTGTTTACGGGAGTTAGCTTGAGGAAATAAGCTGTGCAATAAGAGGAAAAGTTGACCTGTAGCCCTACCATGGGCTGCCGCTACGTTATTAATAGTCATCGATATCAACGTGCGGTTTTGGTGGCAAAGTATGGTTGACAGAAAAATCAAATACCTACACAGGTATTATTAAAATTTCAGAAATTATAGTTATTTTAATTATAATAATTAATTACCTATACATATTTTAATAACTTATTCAAATTACACTGATCAAACGAGTAAACGACTAAAATATATTAAACAGATTCGACTGTCAAACGTTCATGTCAAATTGAAAAATCCATTATTGTATAACACTGATCTTAATCCACTTGAATATTCATTTTACTTAAAATAAAGACTTTGCAAAATGTCATTTAAGGTACTATTTTGTGTCATAAATTAATGACTTTAGATTTTTTCTTTATTAAAGTAGGATATAGTTTGTACGTATCCTAAGGAGAGTACTATTTTTACTGAGAGTACGATTAATAGAACAAAATCACATTTTCATATTTGTTACTTTTTCTGTCAACCATAGCCATTGCCACGGAAAGTGCACGTTGATAACGATCACAGTTATTAACGCGCGTTTACCTTCTATCCATCCCGCTCGTACTTGCGTATTGGCGTGAGCGAGTCGGATAGAAAGTAAACGCGCGTTAATAATGATGTCGCAGCTCATGGTACGGCTACTGGGTGCTTAGACAAGTTGCCAATCGCTAGCGCTTAATCGTCAATCGTAAACGAAAAGCAGCTCACTGTCTTTGTCGCACTACTATGAAAGAAAAACAGAGAGGGAAAACTACGCTACGCTACTAAGCGTTAGCGATTGGCAACTGGGCTAAGCATCCTGGTTATTGAAAAGTGCAGCAGCCGTCAGAAACATGGGAGCGGCGAGGGCGCTCACAAATATCTGAACAACGATCGGCGATATGGCATGCTGCATCAAACATTTCCTATGAAAGACAGTTTATAAAATAATAAACAGTGGTGGTGGTGGTTTGGCCGTGTGGTGACGGCAGTAAGAATACATTTGTCACCACCCCAACTCCTCCTGCGGGTGTCGTAAAAGTCGACTAAGGGATTGAAGTTCACTGACCATTATTTGATAAGAGATTGATGATGGGCAGCAGCGTCATCATAGTACATTACTGCGATCGCCAACCCGCTTGCCAAGCGTGGCGATTATGGGCATTTACCTCCAAATGCGTTCGTACGCATAGGTAATAGGAGAGGCTTAAGTCCAGCAGTGGACTGAAATAGGCTGTTGATGATGAAACGATGGTGGTGACCACCAGCTGTTTGTTTTACATTTGTGTAGGTATTGCAAAATTTATCTAGCCACCTATATACCATCTACCCCAAGATTGTTACGAATTCCCCGTACACCCTGTCTTGTCAATGCACCGGGATGTGAATGCAGTTGCAATCAATTCCGCCATGGGCGCTTTGACAGACCCGCTGGCTTCTAGAGCTGCAGATTACTGATTGCGATTGACTGCGTGGAATAATAATCATGGGTGTGATTGAGTGATACAGCGTAAGGTGGAAGTACTAGTACCCGACGCTGTACTAATACTCGACATCATAGCTTGAGTTGCCATCGATAAGATAAAATCAACTATTAGGGCATTTAAATTATTGTCGGCCTCCGTAGCCTAGTTGGTAGTGACCCTGCCTACAAAGCTGGAGGTTTCGGGTCTGAATCCCGGCGAGGGCATTATTTGTGTATTTATTTATCACCAGAGATCGGATGGATTTGCGACATTCTTAGTGACTTAGGTCATTTTGATAACATTTAGTATGAGATGTCTCACAAAAATCTGATCTCTGTTTATCACGAATATTTGTTCCTTGGTCATGACTGTTTATGTATTTAAGTATCTATATTTATCTATCTATTATATTATATATATCGTGCTTGGTATCCACATCACAAGCCTTAATTGAGCTTACCGTTGAGACTAGGTCGATTTGTGTAAGATGTCCCAATATATTTAAAAAAAATATATTTATAAGTATGATGATAAATGTATGTGCATTTAATGCTTCATATTCCAACTTTGAAATAATTAGCTTACCTATATTTAAATCATTTGCATAATTTTAAGACAGGCTGACGTTTATTAGGACTGAGTGTTAATATTTTCAATGTCCCAATATGCGACATACAAACTTGTACTGAAGTGCCATCAATTGGGACTACCATCAAAAGCACCTGACGCTTACTCGTACAATGGAGTTGACTAAGAAAACTTGCAATTTTAAGAAATTATGATATTGTCACCCTATAAAATAAATACTATTTAAGAAAACTAACAAACTCTTCTCCTACATGACAATACTTTATGTAGATTTTACATATGAGCAAAAACGTGATTCGAATAAATATTCTCTGTTAACATGTTGCGTATTGGTACTTTCACCTGACGTGAATAATATTCAATTATTGATGTTCAATGCCTTGTGTCTGGACACGGGAGTTGGTGAAGCGAGATTGCATGCTTTATGAAACTTGAGATGACAGAATACGTGTAATCGTAGCTGTTGAACACAGTAATTATAACGCTGTAAGTACATAAAAATATATGCTGTAAAACTTTCAATTGAATACACGACGCTTGACGAAAAATGGGGTCGATGTTTGCTTTGTGATGGGACGAAACCTAGCTGTGCTGTAGATATGTTTGGTATGTATCTATATAAATTTGATAAGTTAATAAAAAATATTGTTTTCATATCAAAAGATAACGATATTGATCATAAAAATAAATTGTCAAACTGAATAAAAACCAATTGTGTAATACAAAAATCATACAATATTTTATAATACCAATATTCATCGTCGTTCGTGGTAAACGGATCACCGGGGAATACGAGATATTTATAATTAATATACGTGAAAATTCCCTTTCCATCCCGTAGTTTTTCATGATATTATTATTCATGTTATAAACTAAATGCCTTGTTTAAGTAATTAATAATCTAGAAAATACAGTATTTTATTCATTTAGCGCAATTGCGAAATAATCGCTCATATTTTATCTAGTAATAGTTTCAGTGCCGACTAAACGTACCAATGTTGTTTTTAATATATTAATCCAACCACCTGAAGACATTAATTCCACCTCCTGTCTTTTTTGTAGTAGGTCTAGGCCAGAATCTTTCTTGTTTTGATGGAGGTAGATCTATCAAATTCCCTCCATTGTCAGTCGCCCGCAGACCACGAACCCTGTAAAGTGTTCGAAACGTCGGAATGAAGTTAAATTTAAATTTAATTAATATACGCGAGTTAATCCGTTTTCATAGTTTTATTTCATGTGTAATCCTCGCGGTAACCGAAGAAAATATTAATATGTTTAGAATTATAAATTACAACAAAATTCACATTATAATTTCCATGCATTATAGTCACGTGATGTCCGTTTGATTCTGTTACTTTTTTAGATTTATTTATCGCTTATCGTCCTATAACCGGCACACCATATTATTTTCTGAAGCTACGAGTGTCGAGCGCTACGAGCTACGCCGTAGCTCGTAGCGCTCGACACTGTAGCTGCAGCTACTGTTTAATTTTGGTCCGTAGACATTGAACAATAAATTGTATAAAATAATTGAAGGCTTTTAGAACCTGTTTCTCTATCTCCAGATAAAGATATCCGCCAAAAGAATGACCACTATACTTTACCTCAGGCACATAAAAGAAAATTACATATTTATATCTATTTTATATATCGTTGTCTGGTACCCCACATCACAAGCTTTAATTGAGCTTACCGTGGGCCTAGGTCGATTTGTGTAAGATGTCGCAAGTATTTATTTATTTATTTTATTCGCGGATGTTGAAACAGGCCTGACCTAGTATACATTTTCAACAAGGAGATTTTTTTTTAATCAATTTGTAACCTTTTTGTTCGATGATGGGCAGCAGCGTCATCATTGTGGACACATTACTGCGATCGCCAACCCGCTTGCCCAGCGTGGCGATTATGGGCATTTACCTCCTAATGCGTTTATACGCATGGTTAATAGGAGAGGCGTCGTTTCGTCAGCAGTGGAGTATCATAGGCTGATGATGATGATGAACCCTTTTGTAGTATCTAACTTGATCTAACTGTTCGTAACCGAAAAACAAATATTATTAATAATCATTTTATACAAACTACTTGGTTCAATTTTATTTTTTTTAATTGTCGATGCCATAAAAAACAATCGAATGGAGGAAACGAAGAACGATGGAAAAAAGTTGTGGAAAAGTCAAAAGTGCAATATTAAATAAATAACTTAATAAGTTGCAGTGAGTTGTTTTTATGTGGAGCACGACCATCATTTTAAATAGTACACACTAACCTCAAATATCGACTACCTCTTTACAGCTTGTTAAAATTGCATCAGCGTGCAGTGTGCAACTGTGCATGCGTCAGACAAAATGCCCGGGGCTCGCCGGTTGCTCGGACAACCGCGTATTCACGAGCTATTTACTGCTTCGACACAGGTTGCCAGTTAGTCTAGACCTCTGTTATACAGTGTGTAAATTATTATTGCATCTGCGTGCATTGTGCATGTGTCATACAGAATGCCCGGTTGCTCGGACAACCGCGTATTCGCGAGGTACCTATACCTACTGCTTCGTCACAGGTTGCCAGTTAGTCTAGACCTCCGTTATACAGTGTGCAAATTGAATCGTCATATCAGCCGAAACCGAACTTAATTAACAATGTTTTAATTAAACTCCCGTGGGGAGTTTTCAGTGGAAGGTCAATTTTTCAGAAAAAATCATGCGATCGGCTACAAGCGTAACGCGTAGCAATCGTTGGCAATGAAAGTGTTAAGACACCGCACCGTGGACTGATGACCTGGTGAAGGTCGCAAGAGTCAGCTGGATGGTAGCAATCACAGGCGTTCTATATTTAAAATTTCTTGACTCTTGTGCTATCATTTCACTAAGGCAGGAATTACACCCGTAAGTTCTTACATAAGTTTAGGGACGGAGCTGTACTAAGGAATGGGGGTAATTATCACGAATTCACGGTGTAATACCGGCCTAATAGTAAATTGAATTACATAGACATTAGATTTACGTTAAATAACATTTTTTTAGCACTAAAAATACCAGGCGCGGATCCAAGATTACGTTCAGGGGGGGGGATTGGGGGCCAGTATTTTATATTTAAAACAACACCCAAGCATACCGAAGTCCAGTGTCAATGGGGCATAATTTATCCTATATATATATATCAATATCTATGATTTCTATGAACTAATTATAAGAAAAGCTTATTATAAGGTGTACTTGAATAAATATTGTTTGGGATCGGAATTTAACTAAACTAGCTAAAAGCCGAGCTTTGTAAAATATGTAAGGGCGCGCGTAGTTTTTGTTACTATGTTAAAAGAACAAATCTATACGCGTGATAGTTTTCCCGTAAAACGTACCACAAAACTACAACGGCTGTGTTATGTGAGTGTTATATATAATTATGAGCTCGTCTAGGAACGAATACCAAATGTGTTGTGAATAACTTTATCCGTGGAACTTAATTTCCACTCCCTACCTTTCCGAACTCAGATCTTTCTTTTTACATTACATCGTAATTTCAACTCTATGGCGACAGAATAAGGTACTTATGACATAGATAGTTGATGGGTGTAATTTTCTTATTAATGTTTGTGCAAATATGAAATAAATATGATCGTATTTTATTTATTACAGACAAGTTTCTCGCATTCGTTTTAAAACGCTCTGATTGTTGAAGCTTTTATTATCTGCAGTAAACTTTCACTAACTACTGCTACATACTGAATGTATAAAATTGAAAAAGGTACCCTTCTTCGTTACAGATTCTAACAATAAATATATATCGAAAACAATCAATACTGATAAAGAGTCTGACATTGTAATAAAAATTACTAAGAATAACAAGTTGCGAGTCATCGAAGGGTTAAAATAATTGCATTTGTGTTCTATTACAGATTGCATACTTAAGCAATATTAGGGTAGCGGCACTTAATTACGGTTGAAAATACTTAATATTTTATTACTTACAGAGAAGCAGTGCTTTCACAATTTTGGAATGAAATAATTAATATTTTCAGTAAAAATGAAAATCCTATTAGATTTACTTCAATGGCGTTAAGATACCTCCTTTGATAGGAGAGCCGCAACATAATTGAAAGAATATCGTCTCAGTCTCATACGAGTGTATGAGATGAAATGAAATATGAGAAAATACGTTACGGGCAATATAAAATCCTACAGGAATATTGCAATTTTGCTAAAGCATGTCTAAGGGATGACTTACGCTAAAACGAGCCATGTTTCAGACGATGTTTTCAATACTTAATTTTATATAGAAGCTACTTCGACAACAGAACTATGAGATCCTGATTGGATCTGGATAGTCGTTATTATAGTGTGAGGCATCACTTTAAATACATAAAGAACCTACAAAGCTAGAGGTTCCGGTTTCGAATGCCGGCGAGGGCATTCTTTGTGTAACTTTTTATCACAAATGTTTGTTCCTTGGTCGTGGCTGTCTATGTATTTAAGTGTCTATATGTATCTATCTATTATATATATCGTTGCCTGGTACCCACATCACAAGCCTAAATTGAGTTTACCGACTACTAGGTCGATTTGTGTAAGATGTCCCAAGATATTTATATTACATATTATTTATTAAAGAAACAGAAGATATATTGAATTCAAATGATTCACTATTTACGTCTAAAAGGACAGTAAATACCTACAAATTTTCTATGAGCGGTCAAAGTACGCACCTATATTTTCCAATTCGTTTCCTTTTTCAACTGCCAAAGGTTGCAGGACAGAGTATACCATTTATAATTAGCATGATTAACTTTCGTAACACAATCAACGCAATCGTGATTTTTGTTTTACGTTTAGTTTTTTTTTTTAAATCGACCCTGACTTCCTATAATGCCTCCTGTTTGGGTAAAAACACCACTTCATCACTAATACATAATTTATTCAATGGTTAACTTAGGCAATCACACAGTAATTTTAAGATAGAGTAACCGCGACGCGCCATATCCGTGTAACCTCCCTTGACAGCTCCGACCGACGCCGTAGTGAAGTGACTTGCCGGTGCTATCGCTAGTGTTGTACCGGGCTAATTTCCTTTCACTCCATTCGCGTGGATAATAAGATAGGCCTAAGCAGTGAACTGGGATAAGCTGCTGATGATGATGTATAAATGTTACATGTATAAATCTGTAAAAGTTCATTTGTAACTTAAATATGCCATGTCGTTCATCAAGTTGAAAGCGTAGGATTATTAAATCCCATTCGAAGTTTTATTTGTGTTTTGCAACTGGCCAACTGCAATCCATGAAAAGTTTTTTCGTTTCTACAAACAGAACAATTTAATAATTGTGCATCAAGGGAGGTAAGTACGAAATTACTAACGAGAGTGTTAGAAGCCCGACGCCGTTAGGCGGAGGGCTTTTATGATTCGAGTTAGTATTCCGCTTACCGGCCGTGATGCATACAATGTTTTTCATCACATTTGCCTGCAAAAAAATAAGTTTTAAGACATAATATTATTAAATGACGTAATGACATTTGTTACAAATGTATCATGTTACATGTATTACTCCCTAGGGAATTTCACTTTTCTATTACTCCCGCTACGCACGCAAGCAATGGCGTGCTTAGACAGCAAGTGTGATGAAAAACATTGTATGCACCACGGTCGGTAAGCGGAATACTAACTCGAGTCATTAAAAGCCCTTCGCCTACGGTGTCGGGCTTCTAACACTCTCGTTAGTAATTCCGTACTTACCTCCCTTGATGCACAATGTACTATGAATTATGTCACGGAAAATGATCGAGTATGATATCAGCCTATTTCAGAATTATAACTAACGTGAGACTCAAACATATTTAAATATTTGTCATTAATTTGACGAGGATCCTCTAAATGGATCGAAACATCTCGATCAATTATAGACTTTAAATTACTATATTTTAGTTTTTTTTTTCAATTTATCCGCTGAAAATATGGGCTAATATGAAATGCCATTTCGAAATGTATTCACTTATCGATGAATTTAATACCGGAAGGAAGTTCCTAGTTAATTGACGTTATTGCCACCACGACTTCTATGTCTGACCATGAGAATAAAAGTCTACTCTGGATGCTTAGCCAAGTTGCCAATCGCTAACGCTTAGTAGCGTATCGTAGTTTTCCATCTCTGTCTCTCTTTCATATTCGTGCGATAAAGACAGTTAGCTGCCTTTCGTTTACAATTGACGATTAAGCGTTAGCGATTGGCAACTTGGCTAAGCACCCAGATATTTCTGAGCGCCAGGTCCCATATATGGGCATTTCTCCGAGCGTTTCAACCGATTTCCGAGGGTATCTCATATTTTTTTGGATATATTGGTAGTTGTCAACTACGTATCCAAAAGTTCTCGCATCTCTCACGGGATTTGTGAGATAAGGCTGCTACCGAAGTCACGGCGGTCGAAACGCTCTGAGAAATGCCCATATCTGATGGCGACTGTACAAATAACGTTTACAGGACCTGTTGAGCCTTGGCTAGCTGCCAACCGGGCCTACTACCGCAAAACTCGAAATTCGTAGATAGAGGATTTGTCTCTGTCGCTCCAACGAAGGCGTCATTAGAGTGACAGAGACAGATCCTCGAAATTTGAGGATTCGATGTTTGCGGTAGGACCGCTGCATCCGTGGAATACCAATGTCGCCTCCATTTCACTTTCACTCATATTGTTTCAGCGGATTTAAATGGGTAGTTATTTTTAACGGTTATATAATCAGCATGATCGCATAGCCATGGCCAAGAAGGCGTTTAATGCCAAAAAACAAATATTTCGAGCAAAAATGGCAAAATGCATAAGAAAACGCTTTATAAATACTTACATCTGAAGCATAGCTTTGTACGGAAGCGAGACGTGGACATTAACTCAAAGAGACAGGGAGAGGTTGTGTGCGTTTGAAATGTGGTGCTGGAGGAGGATGGAGGGTATAAGTTGGACTGAGAAAAGAACGAATGAAGAAGTATTGGATAAGATAGGGGAAAAGAGATCTCTAATGAAGACGATTGAGAATAGAAGAGGAATTATGTTGGGGCACCTGTTACGACATGACAATTATATTAAAACTGTGATTGAAGGAAAAATGGAAGGGAAGAGGGGACGAGGGAGAACAAGGCGAGCATTTTTGGACCAAGTAAAGGAAAAAATTAATGTAGTGTCGTATCAGGAGCACAAAACATTAGCAGGACAAAGAACGGAATGACGTTTACTCCACCGACAAGAGCCAGGCTCTTAAATAGAAGAAGAAGAATCAGCACACAGTCCTGGGGGGCTACCATGATCTCTTAAATGCGATTCAGTTTAGGTTCTACTTGTCAGTTTTTGAACGTTATTCTATGGAACTGACACATAGCGATTCAGATTAGGTCCTAAACTGAATCGCATTATTAGATCGTGGCTGCCCCCCAGATATAGGTATATCGTCGCTTAGTACCCGCAACACAAACCTTAATTGTGAGTGAGTTTAGTTAAACGTCCCACTTTATCGTTTGCCATAAGCCGCTTTGTCAGTTTATTCATATCGACGGTAGAAAGGCTAATTGGCTTAAGCGACACTTTGGGCGATATTGAGTTATTTATATCATCGGAATCGGCAGATTTTTCTCCGTCGATTGAGCTCGGTTTCATAGTGATCAGACGATTTTGATGGCGGTTAACACTTCTGAAATTTGGTACAGCGTTAAAAAAATCAAGGCATGAAACAACACAAAAAATTGCATTTTTGAATGAAACGTGACTTGACCCACAAACATGTTTGGTTGGTTCCCGCTTAAGCGGTTTTTACTTTCCCAACTTTGCCATTCGTTTTGATTTGAACCTTTTGGCTTTACTCCATCACACACGAGCATAGTCGTTTAAGTCAATTGAACTTCAACAAAAAAGTGCCACCATAGGCGTTTGAAGCATTTAGCCTCCATTTAAAATAAAAGAAGCATGTCGCTTGAACCATTTAGCTCTTCCCAATTTTTTAGGGCATGGGTCGCTTCAACCAAATACGTAAAACCCTAAACCATAAAATGTATGTTACTTAAGCATTTTGAACCTCTTTTTATAGATGAGAATGTCGGTTGAAATAGAATATTTGTTTGACCTGTGTCATTTAAATCCTTATAATAAAATCATAATGCATCATATCAGTGTAGCTTAAATCATTAAAAATTTCTATGAGAAACTTTTCACTCGGCGGTACAATCACACTCTTGCCGCCGTCGGTGCTTTTTGAGCCGCTCGCCTATAACTACCGCCGCCCCCCGCGCGGGCGCGTCAATCACTTGTAGTCTGTGCTGGTAGGCGCATGTGCCGTAGTGATTTGTGTGTGATACTGAAATCGTGTATTTTAAATTATGAAATAATTTAATTATTTTCATTGTTATTTCTTGATTATTTAATAATAATTAAAGTTTAAGTCTAAATACTTACTTACGTATTTCTGCCGCTTATATTGTAAAAAAAAACTGACTACAAATATAATAAAAATTAAGATTAAAAAATGTAACGTAACTATCAAGCGTAGTAATAATTTCCAATAAAAGCGACAGAAAGGTTATTGCGGATGAAACGCTGTAATCAATATCCGCAATTTTTCTAAGATTGATTCTGCCAAATAACTATCTAATTATGTTATTAGAAGCAAATATTTTTCTTTATATAGCAATAAAAATTGAGAAAAACGATTTTCATTAATTTTGTTTTCTTTAGACCTGCAGAGTAATTATACCTTTGTCTCTAAATATCCGAGCTTCAACCACCATGTTTAATCATATTCATATAATTCCTGAGATTTAAGCAATCCGTTTTTCAATGAGTGTGTGTCATTAAGTCAATTAGAATCGCCACTTATTTCCATTAAAGAATCGCTTAAACTGTTTAGCCTTACCCCGTTGTATAGTAAAAATAGCGCTTAGCTCATTTAGCCTTCTTTTTAAAAAAGTGCACTTGTACACTACAGTCATTTGACTTGCCTCCGGCGGCAGACGCTGTTGGTATTTGAACCAATTCGCCTTTCTCTCATTTTTAGCAGATTTGTCTTAAGCAACCTTTATTTCGAGACATAATAAACTAATTTTATCAAGGTAGGAACCTTTATAAAGTATGCGCCTTTATATCTTGAATATTTGATGGCAGTTGCGTTACAATATACCTGTTACTTTTTTTGTAGCGATTTTTTTGCTAAAAAAAAAAACTTTAAACGGCTCTCCTGTAAAGTTCATAAAATGTCGGTTAAGTCAATTAGCCTTTCTACCGTCGATATGAAGATACAAGGAAATCTCGTCTTTATGGTAAGCGACAAAGTGGGATGTTTTACTAAAAACTAACACAATTGATCTTAGTGTGGGACTAGCTTGATTTGTATAAGATTGTCCAATTGGGTCAAACTTAAAATCATGTTACGAGTCTTTCCGGTGGACACTTTAAAAGTTAAGGGCTATGAGAGTTAATTTTCTTATTAAACCCTTATTGTCATTTAAAGGCACTCCTTTCCTATTGAATTGTATGATAAAAATCACGACTACACTCCTACCAGTTGCTTACTATTGGCCACAGGAAAGAGGGGCTCTACAGTTCAGCTGAACACGCACTTTTTCTTTCCTGTGGTCGATAGTTAACAGCCTGTGGACAGATAGTAATGATTTTTATCATACAAAGCAATGGAAAAGGAGGACGTCTTAATAAAGATTAGGCTTTCATAAGAAAATCAAGCTTTATAGGCCTTAACTCTTAGATTGTCCACCGGAAAGACTCCGAACATGGGTTTACGTTTGACCCAATTATATTTATTTAAGCGCACGATCTGCTAAGTCCGGTGAAGCTTTTTCACTACAGCAGACTTAGCCAAGACGTCATTCCGCAATCATATCGTATCGTATATCAACCATAATAACGTAGGTATGGAAATGGTCACGCCACTTTTCGTTCGAATCTGTTATTCTCATACATTTATTACTTGGCATCTTGGTTAGGCCTGCTGATGTTTATTTAGACGATGTATCTAAAAGTTTCATCTGAAAAAAAAATGTTTTTTGGACACTTAATAATATTTGTAGTATAGGTATGTATAAGAGTGTAATAAGAGTGAATATTTATATTTGCCTTTATTGACTGAACTTTATTTTAAAAAGTGATAAGTTGTAAGATACAACCTGTGCTCGCCCATCCAAGAAACGTGTACGTAAGTTTATGATCTTAGTAAATACAACTCAAGTGCAATCCGCACCCTTACCGTTATATTCATATTCATTTATTGATAATAATGATAATAGTATTACATATTACAAGTCAGAGTTCAAATTACAAGATTTCAAAATTATCATGCTAACTTAATACTAGGTACCTAATACTACATTTATAATTATAAATCCATTTTCTTGTAACAAAAATTGCTAACTACTGTTAAAATAATATTGTAATCTGACATAGAAGTCGGTACAAATTTAGCTAGGGACCTCCACTCGATATTATTTTATCAACAAGTAGACGTATGAACTCGCGTATATTAATTAACTTTTACTTCATCCCTAGGAGTGAGTTTATCCGTTTTCATAGTTTTATTTCATGTGTAATCCTCGCGGTAACCGAAGAAAATATTAAGTTATTCTTTCTTATGACAGAAGTAACAATTAAGCTTACTTTCGTTTGATCCACTGAATATGAAACCATAGTTAGTTTTCAAAGTAGATTCACATTGGAATTTTATAATTACTGTTAAACTACATAAATATGTACATTACTGGGTAGCAATCAGCAGCATATTTTAGTTATATTCTATTTATCCGCTGAATTTGTCAGCTAGTATGAAATGTCATTTCGTAATCAGTATTCACTTATCGATGCATTTAATATCGGAAGGAAGAAGGAAGTCCCTAGTTAATTAACGTATATGACAATAGCCGCCGCGACTTCGATGTCTGATTCTAATGTAAATCCTTACTTCATCCTAAAAGTTACATATCTTGTAAAAAAACTGGCTAAGTGCATGTCGGACCATGCTCAGTATAATGTTCTGTTGTTATTGATAACTGATTAAAACAAATGGTAAGGGTAGGTACTGCTACAGGCCACTTGCAGACGCATTCGCGTTTGATATAGTATAAACTTTCTCTTCAAAACTGTTGGCGTATGCAGACAAGTTTGCGAATTACTGCCAATCAGGTTATTAGAACTTTCTGTATACAGTGTGTGCCCTACAATAGGGGCGAAAAATTAAGCGGTGCATTATAAAGCTAATCAACAATTTTTCCACATAGTGCTATTTAAAAATAAACATGGGTTATTTTTTGCTGTTCTGTTAAGTGTTTCCTTTATTTAACTGAAAATATAACAATAACTAATTACGTTTAAAATATTGAAAAATCCAGAAAAAGTTAAAAACTTAACTTTGTGGGGAAATAAAAACAAAATAGGTACCTATTGAAACTCAGTAAGTACAGTCGCCATCACACATATCGTAGCGTCCGTTCAAAAATATGTGAACACGCCTTTATCAACATAATGATAGAGGCGTGTTAAGATATTTTTGAGCGTTCCAGACTGCGATCTTGTAAACCTCACAACATCACTAAATCTTTTCTAAAAGCCGGGAAGCCCAAAATATATTTTAAGGATAATAATATATACAAAATAAGCTCTTTTGTTTATTAAATCTTATAGTGTTATAACTTAATCTAAATCTAATAGTGACTTTAGTAACTAAATACTTAAAGCTTAAACTGTGTATTAAGCTTACTTAATACCAAATCCTAGATTTGTGCTCCGAATTTACAAAGTATAGGTACAATTTGCACCTAAATCTATCTGAGCATTTCTCAAATTTGCAATACTATTTGCCCTTTGACGTTGCTCCCCGGAATCCTTTTCAGGCTCCGCAACAAAGCAAAATAACTACTGCAACCAGTGAATAAATAGTTGAACTAATTCGATAAGGTCTGGAATGCCTGTAAAGTCACGACCCGATGTACTTCTATGTAAATAACTGGCGTTTTAGCATGGCTATCGGGACCCTATCACTAAGTTTGTGTGACCCTCTATACAAACGTATTACGCTGGATTTGGTCTATCGTTTGCTAAATTAAAAATAGGTCGTTTTCTATCACTAAAGGCTCTCTACTATTTGAGTGACCCCATCGTAGATAGTTGGAGGTCACTCAAAAAATACTCAATACTCAATAATTAATACTCAATCTTTATTGCACTTATAATGTGGTTTACAAGGTATTACACTGTAAGTTACAGAGACCCTGTTGGGCACAGCAATTATACGACGTGGTATTTGTCGAGAGAGGGAGGCTTATAGTTAAAGTAAATGGTATTCCTGACAAATATACAGCACAAATTAAGTGGCTACTAATTAAATATTGGAACTATGTTATTGTTATTACACGATTTTTTTGTTTTAGAGGGCCTTTTGAGATGTTATACACCAAAGAAAAAAAAGCAAAAGTTTTACCAACGTCGGAGGTGGGATATAAACCCACGCCTATTTTTTTTTTGTTGTAATTGAAAACCAAACGAAAATACACGCGAATTAAAAAAAGAGGGTATTAGAGATCGAAAACGACCTATTTCTAATTTTAATTTGACGTCGATCGTCCAAGACAGGGTGCTCTTAGGCCACACAAAGTTTGCAGATCGCCCCACCGCGCGCCCCACCGGGCACCGTGCTCGAGCGTCTACAGACAGAAGACAGGCATCAGGCAGTCTCCATCATCAACCACTGAGCCCGCCGCTTCGCGACAATTCCTCACTCACGTATACCAATCATGAGTAGAATCTAAAATAAATGTAAATAAACCTAAAACCTTGCATTATTCCATAATCATGCACTTTTAGAACACAATCTTGGTTTTATTACGAACTTTTAAAATCTTAAACTAAGTTCACATACGTTTTTAGTTAGTTATTAATATTTATTACTATTAACATAAAAATATATCTGCGAACGTGTTTCACGATATGTGTCAAAGACGTGAAATGCTATGGAAAGTAAGCCATATTTCTTTACATTTTGTTTTAGATTCTATTGACGATTGGTATATTATTATTATATTATCTATAATGATAATAGACAGGCGACATTTGCGAAAAAGGGGTGCACACCCCGATTTGATACCTATTTGGCTCAGCAATACGTCTCCATCGGCGATGCCTATAGGCTTACAAATTTGAGCTAGGGTGCTGCGTGGGGTGGCCTTTTAATTCAGCTTTAAATCCTAATTTAATATGTTTGCAGTGTTGTTACGTGTCTAATAAATGGTAAAGCTACTCCCATATATCTCATTCGATTTAAAAAAATCAGAAGGATTCGAATTTTTTTACAATGTATTGTATGTTAGCTGGCTGATATATATTATCTATTCGGATGTCTATATCTAAGTAAATCCGGTAAGCATATTTTAAATGCAATTAAGATTTTGCGGATCACTTACCCTCACATTATTGTATACCTTCCTTCGGGGGTAATAAGAAGAAAAATATATTTTTGCATGCATAATACTGTGTTTATGCCATTATTCACAGTTAAAAGGAAATACAATTTTTACGTAGCTGATGCCTAAACCATTCGTCCCGTCGTATAGTGGCCGAGTGGTTTAGATGGATATAATCAGACGCGAAAGCTGAGGATGTGGGTTCAAATGCCATCTCCGACCCCACTACGTATATCTACTACCTATATTTTAAATGTCAATACCTACTTGAAAACCATTGCTTTTCATGGACATTGTAACTGACTTTTATACAACGCCAAATGATGGTAACAAACTGTATACTTACGTATCTGCAGTATAACGATTTTTTTTTATATTACTTACATTATTAGTATTATTTAAAACGGGATATTTAACATATGTACCTACTAATTTACATAGTTATCCGTTTTAAATCATACTAATAATCAAAATAGGATCCAAAATAATCAAATCCATTTGTTACCTATTATTATTCTGCACATATCTAATTATTTTTATTTGAATGAATTTACTTACTTTTCGGAATCCGCTGGATGCGGGTGGCGCAGAACTGGTCATTGTGGCAACATTTGGGGGAGGCCTATGTTCAGCAGTGGACGTCTTTCGGCTGATATTATGATGACTTATTTTTTACATTGATTTACGAGGTAAAAGATAGGCCTCCCGCTACCGCGACGGAATTTTTTTCTGTCACTGTAATGACGCTTTCGTTGCGAGTGACAAAGAAAAATCCCCGAAATTTGTGAAATTCGATATTCGCGGTAGCAGGCTTGTCTTTTAAGTTGCAGTCATACTCATGGAACTCATCATAATCATGTGCATTATCTTATCCTCCTGATACCGAAACTTTATCCATAGAGTCCTGTTTCCATTGGCATCGCAAGCGGTCACTGTGATGTTAATTTAGGTGACTATACTTTTAATTCTATGTAAATTACAACTTTAATAACATATCGTTGGACACCCATCAATAAAACATGACTCGCTTCATATTAATCATGTCGAAAACTCATCAGGAAATACGTTACCTGCGTACCTACAGTGACTTTTGCATCAATAGCGGTACCACCGTAGGTTTTACTCGATATGTAATGAATTCTATCGCGCTCGCACTTACAAATTGGAGCGAACGCGATGGCCTGCTTTACGCATCGAGTAAAACCTAACGTTACCGATACTTGCAAAGTCATGGTACGGCTATAGCTTTTGATTGATCTGCTACATTTATGACGGGAGCAGCCATTTTAATTTGCTGTCACAGCATTCGACAGCTCGACATTGTTCAATTTTGGGATGCATTTCTAGGTATTAGGCATTTATTAACATTGTATTCTGTAGGTTAAAGGTAGTTTGTAAAGTCGCTGTCAAGTACAGTAGCATTTGTCAAATAATTCGGTACACCATATTTGAACATATACAGGATGATCCATTCAAATGGGTCAGTATGGAGGTTTTGGAAACAATAACAGCTAACGAAATTTTGTCTTAGGAACCATAACGTCGATTTTAGTAAAAAGACCTACCTACTCGGCCAAGGAATCAAAGCCGGACTTTTTGAAAAAAAAAATTTGTTATTTTATTTTCCTTTGGATATCGGTTGGGTAGCTCTTAAATAGTAAATGTTACTAAGAAACATGATATCTAAAACTAATAAAATGCATTGATTTAAACAATGAAACTTCTTCTTCAATACTTCAGTGCCGTCGCCGGGCCTTTGACTTTGTATGGGGAAATTACAAACTATGCCTGTATTTCTTTACGTACGTAGTAGAGACGTAGAGAGAGCTATATCAGGGAATGAGATACTATATCCACTCACTTGCTTTGATTTTTGCGATAGACTCTATGTCTATGTAAAATAAAAGTGATGACATGTAACAAAAGCTACATGAAGCAAGTGAGTGGATAGACAGTATAGCTAAGTTGTAAGAATACATTTGTCACCACTCCAACTCCTCCTGCGGGTGTCGTAAGAGTCGACTAAGGGATTGAAGTGTCACTGACCATATTTGATTAAAGATTGATGATGGGCAGCAGCGTCATCATAGTGGACACATTACTGCGATCACCAATCCGCTTGCCCAGCGTGGCGATTATGGGCATTTACCTCCTAATGCGTCTATATGCATAGTTAATAGGAGAGGCCTACGTGCAGCAGTGGACTATCATAGGCTGATGATGATGATGATACCTATACAAATCGTAAAAAAATTCAAACCTTGCATTATTCCATAATCATGCACTTGGAACACAGTCTTGGTTTTATTACGAACTTAAAATCTTAAACCTTGAGTTCACATACATTTTCAGTTAAAATTATTGATATTCATTTGTATTCATGTAAAAAAATATCTGTGTACGTATTTCACGATGCCTATGTGTCAAAGACGTCAAATGCTATGGAAAGTCAGCCATATTTGTTTACTTTTTTTACATTCTACTGAGGTATAATAAGTCCGGCCTTAGGAATATTATACAGTGTTTTATGACATTTACTCGTCTTAAATGATCTCCCACTGATGTTGTATGTCGTGTCCATTAGATTTAAATCTCTGTAGCCCAGTCCATTAATGCACCGGCACCCCCAATAATCCAATGCTGTTTTTGCCAGTTCACCAACTCCATAGCAAAGATCCAATGTAAAACGGAACTCTTGATCCGAAGCAACTAGACGCGACCGGGGACCATGATAGACTGGTTTTTCAAGGATATGCACTCGAGATTGCAATGGCGTTCCACTAAAAGTAATAAACCCGGGATGCAGCAGACCATTTGGTTCCCGCCTCTACGCAATCACTAACGCACAAATATTTACTCAATTTAGGAATAAGTAAACTACAGAAAACGATGGTTTTATATTAGAATTAATAGTATTTTTTTAATATTTTCTTCGATTACCGCGAGGATCACTCATGAATAAAAGTATAAAAAAAAATCATAGTTTTATTCATGAGAATTTTTTAGGCTACCGCGACGGTTACCTACTCATGAAAAAAATAGTACATTACTAATTACTATAGAGGACGGGAAACGAAGGGTTACAGGCCAAGTAGATATATCTGGGATCGATATATCGAAGGAACTGAGGCCAGATAGGAATACGCGGCCTGTAACCCTGTTTCTCGCCGAGATTTGTATAGTGCTTTTCTCAAACTTGCCATGAAATAAATGCCATGAAATTCATTTGTAAATAAACCAATAGTAACAGTATCGTACAATATTAAAAAAAAAACATTCGCGCCTAACTTTTTTTTAATCTGTTTGAGGTATCCTTTTACCTGGTGGTATAGACCTTAGTTCTTAGGTTATTTTTTTTTCTGTGGCTGAATGTCAAACTATTTTTCTCAAACTTGCTACGGAATGTTGATGTTACTTACGTTAAATTAAACCCGGAAATACTATGTATCCGGTGTCATGTGCTAAGATGATATGTAAAGAGATTTCATGTATTAATTTCACAACTAGGACTGCGAACAAACTGTCTTTTGTTTCGAAACGTCAAATTGTGACCCTAGGATTAGACATTCAGCCACAGAAAAGAAAAATAATCTTAGAACTAATGTTTATACCAACAGGTAAAAGCAGACCTCAAACAGATTTAAAAAAAAAAGTTAGGCGCGAATGTTTTTTTTAAATGTTACGTTACTGTACTGGGTTAGTATCGCGGGGTCTAATTAGCAACTCGTCTATAGGGCTACTCGTCTAATTCGCAGCTGGTCTACATCACCTTCGTCTAAATAGCAATTGGTCTAAAACGCAGCTGGTCTACAATTTACTAAGTAGCATCTCGTCCAAATAGCAATTGGTCTAAAAAGCAGCTGGTCTACACTTTTCTAAGTAGCATCTCGTCTAAGTTGCAAGTTGCCAAATTGTACCATTGATTAGGTAGGCCATACTGATCAACTTTCAACTTTTATTAAAGGAGCAAACCTGCCAACCCTGAAATCTCATTTAAAAAATTACCTGCTTCATACATTTCGTCCGATCAGAAGTCTACATTTTGTATGGGGGGTTCAATATTTTTTTCAGATTTCAGGCTTAATGCCATAACAAAAGTTGATCAGTATGGCCTACCTGATCACCTGGTACAGTCGCCATCAGATATTTCTTAGCTGTGGAGGTGGGTGACAAATATCGGAACTTTAATGGCCTAACGACGAGGACACCACAATACGCTGAAAAAAAAATTGAACCCCCCATATAAAATGTAGACTTCTGATCGGACGAAATGTATGAAGCAGGTAATTTTTTTAAATGAGATTTCAGGGTTGGCAGGTTTGCTCCTTTAATAAAAGTTGAAAGTTGATCAGTATGGACTACCTAATCACTGGTACAATTTGGCAACTTGCAACTTAGACGAGATGCTACTTAGAAAAGTGTAGACCAGCTGCTTTTTAGACCAATTGCTATTTAGACGAGATGCTACTTAGTAAATTGTAGACCAGCTGCTTTTTAGACCAATTGCTATTTAGACGAAGATGATGTAGACCAGCTGCGAATTAGACGAGTAGCCCTATAGACGAGTTGCTAATTAGACCCCGTGATACTAACCCACTGTACTATTGGTATATTTACAAATTAAGTAGTATGGTTCAGCGAAATCAGTTCGTTTTATTTCATGGCAAGTTTGAGAAAAGCACTATACAAATCTCGGCGAGAAACAGGGTTACAGGCCGCGTATCCCTATCTGACCTCAGTTCCTTCGGCCAGATATATCTGCTTGGCCTGTAACCCTTCGTTTCCCGTCCTCTATAGTAATGTACTATTGTATTCAATACGGACGTGTAATTTAATGACGATTACTATACTATGTATAATAGGACACAAGGAGCCAATTTACAATGATTTCCTTAGAAAATGAAGAATGTTATTTTTTCATACATAATAATTCAGTCAAATAATTCAATTTCGCATCCACATTAATGCACGTAGGTATACCAATCGTCAGTAGAATAAAAAAAAAAGAAAACTTTCGTAAAATATAGACTTTGATTTGATTTTTGCATTTGACGTCTTTGACACATATCGTGAAACACGTTCGCAGATATATTTTTTCGTTAATACAAATGAATATGAATAATTTTAGTAAAAAATGTGTGTAAACTCAAGGTTTAAAAGGATTTTAAGTTCGTAATAAAACCAAGCAAAATAAAATAAGTTTTTATGTTTGTTTACTTTTTTTGTTTTCTACAAGGACGAATTGCACACTCAACCTGTTTTTTTTTTATTTGACATGTATGATCAGATTTTATCATATATTAATGATTTATCATGAGCATTTATTGACATTAAATGTGAGTGAGTTTAGTAAAACGTCCCACTTTGTCGTTTGCCATAAAGCCGCTTTGTCAGTTTATTCATATGAACGACGATGATGCGAAAAAGTGGGACGTTTTACTAAAAACTAACACAAATTATAAAATATTTAGTACCTAAGAATAGATTCTGAGATCACTTCAAATAGTTGATAGTGACGCTGATGGTTCCGATGGTTCCGTGTAGTGAGACCAACATTTTGTATGTTTGTTACAAATTTTCGTTCTTTATTCATAAGCTTCATGGCCGTTTTTCGTTTATTTAAGTACCTATCTTTCTTTTTTTATTATACATGTATACTGTCACTTAATATCCTTATAAGATAACTTTTATAACACAACGTGTCGACGCGACGTCAACTAGCTTACTCTAAGGTTAGGACGGATTTAGGATCAGGATGCTTAGCCAAGTTGCCAATCGCTAGCGCTTAATCGTCAATCGTAAGCGAAAGGCAGCTTGTCTTTGTCGCACTAATCTGAAAGAGTGACAGAGAGGGAAATCTACGATACGCTACTAAGCGCTAGCGATTGGCAACTTGGCAAAGCACCCAGTTAAACAAGTGTAATTATTCGTTGAACATACATTTATTTGAAGGAAATGATTACATGTATATACATTAATGTTTATAGACTAAACTATTATTATATGAAGAAAATATTTATTGGTGCCTCGGCGGATACATGTTGGCCTGTCTATCATAATACTGGGGGTAATTCCAGGATGGTTGGGCCTGGGTACCATGCATGTTCGCCTCGTGGGTGGAGAGGACCCGTGAGACGCGCGGATGGGTCATTGGGACCTGACCGTGCATGCTCTGCCTCCGAGGGTCGTTGGGGTGCAGCTGGGCTGGCGTCGGCATCTGGACTTGCTGTGGACAAAATACGGATATCGATTTTTGCTTATCCTTGGCAGCTTTGAAATAAATCACCACGTAAGACTTGTTCTACGATCTGCGGTATACTGTCAGGTATCATTGAAAATTGTAATGTGGCAAATAAAGGCCTTAATAGTCGCTTTTATTATTTAAGGTGCTTATCCAAATTGCCAATCGCTAAAACTTAGTAGCGTATCGTAGTTTTCCCTCTCTGTAAATCTTTCATTATAAGTGCGACAAAGACCGTTAGCTGCCTTTCGTTTACGATTGACGATTAAGCGTTAGGATTGGCAACTTGTCTAAGCCCCCAGGTGTTCGAATTGACTTCTTAGCTGATGGCAATTATGTTTGAAGACAAAGGTGGATGATTCCAATGGAAATCCCTTCCCTTTTTCCCTTTGGCTGTCACAATTAACTTTAGTAATCAGTATCCAATGCACTGAAGCTAATTGGGAAAAAAAGGTAAATTCGGATGTTCCGTAAAAATATGAACGGAAAAACTGTTCATTACTCGTATATACAGTCACAGTTTTCATTCCACAGTTAACGTGAATCGACTTTTAGACTTTAGAGATAGAGAAAATAACAACTCACCGTTTGTGACATGTTGAATGTAGCTGTTCCATTATTTGGTTCATAAAGGTGCTGTGATGTCAAAGTACTCGAATGGTTATTCCTCGGTGCATATTGAGCACGCTGCTGAGGAAGAATAGCAGTCATGTTCGGGTAAAACTGCTGCGCTTGCCGCTCGGCATGCTCGGTGATGTTATATTGCGGCTGCTGCCGCGGCACATTCGGTGGCATGAATACTGGTATATCCTGCTGTTGCGGCACAACCGCTGGCATCTCCTGGGATGGTCGGACGGGGACCACTGGCGGGCGTTGGGCATTTTGCTCATAAAAGCCTACCAATTCATTGGTAGTTGGATTCTCAACTGACGTAGAGGTGACTTTGCGTTTTTTATTGTTTTCTCTTTCTTGCTCTGTTTGTGTAGCTTGGGGTTGAGGATCTACTCGAACAATACGAAATCCCATCTGTAGTAACATAGCTGAAACCGCAAAACCCTTCTGAATATCGATAGCTTCGAAACCATTTTGTAGGTGGGGTAGGATTAGCGATGCATCTATTGTGCTACCGGCAGGAACTAAAGATGTCTGTTGCTCCACGGTCGATACGGAGGAGGATTTAGACAGCGGCTCAGCGGGAGTAGTGGACGGCTGATTGGTTGATTCTTTATTTTTCTGGAAAACCGTAGCAATCTTACATAACATAGACTTGTTCTTAGAACTGTGTCTTATTAGTTTGTCATACTTCTCATCTTCAGGATTCTTTTCCACGTCAATTATAAGCGCGTTGTTCTCCCTTTCATTATTGGTGTCAGGTTCGAATTCCTCATCCATGAACCCACTGTTTTTAATTATTTCTATCATTTGAAATTCTTCCTCAGAGACAATGAAACATTTTTCAGTTTGGCTGGCTTGTTCGTCTGTTGTCTGTGTATGAATGTTTCTGTTTTCTTTGTTAATAGGATTAGATGTATTCTTACTGTAACTACCCTTCAATGGGACTACAGTAAACGGTAACTTGTGTTTGATAGGGCCGGGAGACTCGAACATTCTTAATAAACATGCCTCTGGTGTTTTGGGTGTGCTTGCAATATTCGATTCTTCAGTTTTATTTTGTTCCGGCTCCTTTTCAGGTTCTTTAGTAGCAGGAGGGATATCTCCAGGTATCGGTGGCAGGACCGTAGGTTTGGGAATGATCGGTTTGGGAGCCTTCACAATCTGATCATATTTGTCTGCGAGCGTAGTCCGTGCCTTGCTCGTGGGAACTGGATGGCGGAACATCCTCAGGCCGGTAGGACTGCAAGGCGCATTGGGTGCACCATATCGTGTTAGTTGAGCTGTCAATAATGGATGCCGGGGATAAGGTGGTGGTGGCTGCTGGTTGTGCTGCTGATTCGACATTTTAAGAACTGCTTTCTTTTGTTCTTGCACGGCGTCCCAAATACTGCAAAAAATTAACACGGTTTAATAGTAGCAAAAATGTTACATAATACGTTACAGTCCCTTTTGACTTTTAACATAAATGAGTTGTGAGAGGAAGCCAAAGAAAAAAAAACCGGTCAAGTGCGAGTCGGACTGGCGCGCGAAGGGTACCGTACCATTATCGATTTATTATTAAAAAAAACAGATACTAAATATCTACCTACCTCAAAAACTATAAGATACAAATTATTTAATCAAACCAAAAGTCGTTGATAGAGTTTATTAATGTACATAACATTTTTTAAAGTAGTTTACAAAATAGAGGCGGGGGGCACATTTTTCAAACTTTGAGAGCTGATATCTCGAAAACAGTTCGCTTAAATAAAAATTTGATATATAATAAGCCTTGATATCATTTTCAAAGACCTGTCTACTGATACTTCACACAGTTATAGTATAATACATCTAAAAAATATATTTATCCCTCAGTTACATGTATGGAGGGCCCCAACCCCAATAATCTTTTTACAATCCATCCACATCCACCACCAGCCTATGTTAGTCCATTGCTGGACGTAGGCCTCTCCTATTAACTATGCGTAACTTTTTACACTATAGTATCATAATCCCGTAGCGGTTCATACAACACATATCCTTACCAAATGTCATTACTGTAGCATTAATAATTTCCGAGTAAATCGGCTGTGACAGACGGACAGACGGACATGACGAATCTATAAGGGTAAAGTTTTTGCTATTTTGGCTACGGAACCCTAATAAGGTTAAATATATTTTAAAAAATCAAATTCATGTTATATACTTTTTGCGAATATCAGACTTATAACAAAATATGCTGCACAAACATTCAAAAACAAAAAATTTAAATGTGAGTACCTAAACGACAAAAATATTTTTTTCTCCGTGGAAGTAGGTAAGTAGTAGGTAATTAATAGTAAAAATTAATACTGACATTTTTAAACAACATGAAATATTAATTTACCAAAAAATATAATAGGTACTAACTTAAAGCAAATCTGAGAACCCGATACATGCATGACCTACATTCAGTTTGTCCTTCTAGACACATACTCCCTATACCTGTATCAAATGACACAAACAATATAAAAAATCAAAAAATGATTAATTTTGTATAACCTTCGTTCATATTAAAACAATAGTATTCATATTATTACTTTACTGTAGCTTATACAAGATCGATAATTTTTAGATATTTTTCGAGCACTGTTAGGATTAAAATGAATCTTAACAAGGTCAAAGGTTAAACGAAAAGGAAAAAAATTAATGGTTAAATCTTGATAAAGGATAAAATAATGTTACTGGATATTGGTGCTAGGAAAACATTGCTATAAGTTTTAATTACTTTTGAATAAGAGTTAATATCACTGAAATTAATATAAACACCGATAACAATTAAATTTAAAAAATAACTAACTTGAAAAAATAAGTAACTTGTGATTTTATTGCTGATTGAAGGAAGGCAACTTTACATCTAACGTACATATTTGAGTAAAAAAACTACTCCATTACCTACTATTATTACACGAGTTTTATTTTTTCGGAGAACAATCATAACATTCATAACACATGCAACACGGTGCTCGTGAGCATTCTGAAATATTTTAATGCTGAATTTCTGAGCACATTTAGAGTATTTAATGTTATATAAAATTTCCTGGATTCGGCTTGGTTCCTTTTTTTCGAAATAAGTTTTTAGAAGTAACTCGTCATAAAACTTCTTTTTGATTACAATACTACCACACTGTGTTCTAATATTACCACACATTTTGCCTGACAATCAAAAAATAAGAATAGACTTGACGAAAAGCCTGTCCCTAAAAAAAACATTGAAAAAAATAATTTTAACAAATTGTTGTTATGATAAAAAGTATTGGAAATGTTAAAAAGTATTAAAAAAAAGGAATTTTTTTTTTTTGTAGAATTTGACGTTAGGTCTCATAATATTTTTTGTTTATTTTGATGTCTAGAATGCATAGTTAAAATCTTTCGCAATGCTCGCGAGCACCGTGTATATCATGACATTAAAAATCAACAAAAATAAACCCAATCAGTTAATACATGTAATATTTTCTAGAGTTAACTTAACAAAATATGAAATGGAGAGATAAGGAAACTGAAATTGGACGCACTTACCAAATTGGCACAGAAACTTTCAAAGAGGGTCTCTTCTTTGCCGCCTTTTTTGACACTTGCTCAATTTTACTTTCGCTTTTTTCTTTATTATTTTTACATTTATCAGTATGGCATTGATTTACTAGCCACTTCTGATTACTAGAGTCCTTTGAAAATTTTAAGCTTATCTTCTCATTATTACAATTAGAGCACTGAGAAGAATTGTCCATGTTTCTCTTGACTAATTTTAATAATTAAAATTGTCATTAAAGTGTCCTTCTTTATAACGTACATCTAAACTACGAAGATTTCAAGTATACCGAAAAGTATCTAAAGTTTTATTAATAAAAAATGAGCATCACTACACTCACGATAAAAAAAAATCTACATCAAGAGAGGAAAATTTGAATAGAGAACAAGAAACCGTTGAAAGTCGAAGTCGTAAAAGTTCGCGGCCTCAGCCGGCGTGCTTTCGGCGCCAAGGCTTCGGACGACTGGGGCCGGGGCGGCCGCATCAGGTGGCCCGCCCAAGTGCGCACGGCATCACGCATGATTAAAAAAATTAAAGTTTTTTTTTAAACAGCCGTGGCGCTAATGGTTATTACTCAGATGCCAGAAAAAATTGCAGTTTTTATAAGCATAACTATAAAATAGTTTGTGTACTGTGTTTAAATGTTATGGACAAATGTAAGTCGCAATGTTATGAAATATTATACATTCATTACATTATAAGAATCTATGTTTTTAGTACTAGGTACCTCACATTTCATCAACTAATGTAGTACATCGTTGGGTGCTATTTTCGTGTAAAATTATATACAAAAATGATTTCAATCTACAAAAAACGACAATAAGAGCAACATAATTGGATGTAGAGTAGGTAATCTACTTAGGTACGTAAATATCAGAGTAGGCCAAAATAATAGCAATATAACTCAACATATTAAGTAAAAGCGAAATAAGTTCGAGTCCACTCTGCTTCTTATTATTAAAATAATATTTAATTTAGAAATAAGGATGTATAAAAAGAAAAACAGTATAAGTAGTAGTAATAGTATTTATAAACTAGAAGAGGACATTGGTCTCTACCTAGCATAACTAGCCTAGATTTGTACTAACTTATTTGAATAAAATATTTTTACTTGAATGAGAAAGGATGAAAAGTATTTAAACATTATATAATAAAAAATATCGATTGCTGCAGCTGTCCTATGAAATATTTAAAAATATGTAGATATAAAACACTAAAATTACACTACAAAAAAAAGTAATACCTAATACTAAACCATGAATTAAATTAAAACAAAAAAACCAAAATTACAATACAAAAAAAACTAAATATGTATACATGTATCAAACTTCTTATCATTATATCACTCAACTTACCGCTTCTCGGCTTTGGGCGGGCGGTCTTGCTCCCGGCGCAAGGCTGGCTCGCGGTTGGAAGACATCTGCACATTCTACACATTACATACAGTCTGGCAAACAAGATAAGAAATCAAACTTTACAACAATGAAGTTTTTCTAGTTTCTACTTTTTTTACAGGTTTTACTTTTTAGGACCACGCACGATGTTACAATTATCTTATAATACGATGATGTACTCGTAATCTACTTTTTAGTGAAAACAAAAGTTACATACAAATCTGTTAAAAACACACACCACTAATAAGTATGTATTAATCAAAATTATTCATAATTACAACTAGGTTGTTAAAATAAAAATGTGGCCGAAAAAATTGTTGACTCGGCAAAAAAAACATAATGCCCAACCAATTTTAATTCTAGACCACTTTGTTGAATATCAAATTAGCTTGTATAGTAGAATCATAAATGATTTGCTTATCCATTTTATCGGAAAAACTTGTACCTATTTAATAAATAATGAATAAATATATTGGGACATCTTACACAAATCGACCTAGTTTCACGGTAAGCTCAATTAAGGCTTGTGACGTGGGTACCAGGTAGGACATGCAATCCCGGCATTATATCGTATTCAATAACGGGATTTGACATTATGAACATATTATAAATAAACTAGGCGATTATATATAAAATAAAGAGATACATATAGATATTTTTTTAAATACATAGACAGCCATGACGCCCAAGATGACCACGGAAAACCATTGCATAAATATTGAGTATTGGTAATGAAAATAAAAATATGCAACATTATAAAGGCAAATTACAAACATAGATTAATTAAACAACAAGCGATTCACAATTCAATGCAGAAAACGCCAAATCTTAAATTAAAAGTTTAAGTTGCTCTGACAAAAATAAAATTGTCAGTTTCACAGAGTTGGGCAAAAAGTAATATGATTACTCCTTCAGATTACTTTCGAATATCTATTACAAAGTACACATACAAATGTAATTTATAGAAGTAATCATATTACTTTTTGCCTAACTCAGCAGAATAATGGTCCAATAAACATCATACCTTACAATTCATGATCGCGTGAACTACCCTTCACTTCCCCTAGTTTGTGCGAATACTCGTATTTAGTTCCGGTTCCAACCGCACACACCACGTCACTACCAGTTCAGTTATAAAACTCCAACATGTCATATCTAACCACAACAAACTAGCAAGGAAATAGGGATAGAAATATAATCTCATAAACGCGTCCTTTTCCATTCGCGCGAAGCCTTTATGAGGTAAAAGACAGCGGGCTTACCGCGAACTTCGAAATCCGCTAATTTCGAGGATTTGTCTCTGTCACTCTTATCGCCTTTTCGTTGGAGTGACAGAGAAAAATCCTCGAAATTGACTTATTTCGAAGTTCGTGGTATTAACAGTTGTTGCTGGACAAATTGGTCGTAGCCGCCCAATACGAGCGACATACGTGGCGAAGTCGTGGCATCGCGCTATTTTTAGTTGAGCCCTGTGAATCATTGTCGTGGCAAACTTATTACTGTAATTATATCATCGATAGCTTGCGCTATTGTAGTATTAATAAGGACATGCGATATTAACATGATTAGAAAATTGACTCTGCGGTAGTCTATCTGTACTAAACTTAATTTCATACACGTAATAAGCAAGGCACTTTATGTTTATTCCGAAGAGTAGGTAGACATTAAATTTGTATATTAAATTATAATCAGGAAAAATAGCAGTTTTCTTATTTTATAATGAAATAAAATGTAAAATTTTCTTTGTAGATAACAGATATTATCTTAAGTGTTTTTTTTTCGGTCTATATTTTCATAATGTACAATTTACATACACAAATTAAATCTAACCAAACTAACTAACCTATTCCTATCTAAGATTGGCCCTTGTGGCATTGTACCGAGGATGCTGGCGGCATTTCCTCGCTGTATCGCAATATTGATGCATTGTATGTTTAGGTACAATGATCATTACTCTCATCAATAGAATTAATCTGAATGAAATACTCTTCCCATTCAAAAATCTAGCATACCTACGAGTATTCTAAATTCCTAAATGCATTCGTTCAATCGTAATGGCGATAGTAGAGTACGAAGTACTTAACAAATAAATAGTAAAACCAACTCTAAGCTATATTAAGGTTTGATTAATGGGTATTATTTTTGTTAAATTTCTTAGGCTCGATTTCACCAAACTTTTATTCTTAGAATAACGAATACTTACTTAAAGTAAAGTCCAAACTCCATACAGTATAGTAATTTGACACTAGGTAGTTTTTATCTGACCAAACTTTTACTCGTAGAAAGTAATTATCAAAACCCTATAGCACTTTGAAACTAGTATTTATCTGAGAGTAAGCGTTATTGTATATTTGAACCTATAATATGTTGTGTCACAAATAAATGTCTTAGTAACAATAAATTAACTCATATTACGAGATTTATTTAGCGGTATTTTAAGGTGCATTTAGACCAAACGAGCATTCGCTCATTCTATCCCCCACTCTACAAATAAGTATCTTGGGACATTTCAAATATAAATACATATAAAGTGGGGGATAGAATGAGCGAATGTTCGTTTGGTCTAAATGCACCTTTTGAATAAAAGTTACGTCGAGCCTAAGAAAATTAACAAAAATACTACTCACACCTACTCGTGTAGGTACTTCACCACCCTGAACCTCGTTCAGACTTTTATCCGACGCAAACGTGTCAATAATTCCAGTGTCCCACGCTAGATAGCCCACAAGATTCGTTGGAAAACGTAATGGGCTGTAAGCGTACCAGAAATTAGCGAGTAAGGTTTACGTTAGCTTTTACTCGATGCATAAAGCAGTCTATCACGCTCACACGGATAAATTGGAGTGAGCCTGATATACCTATTATTTTACATATTAAGTAAAATACTAACACAAACGTTAAGTAGGAACTTGTCAAGTCTTGAAACGGCTACTGACAGGCAACCGTAGCCTATGCTAGGGACGTTGCTGACCATTTAAAAATCATTAATCTTATTTTGAAGAACCCCATTTTGGCCTATCACACAGATTTCAACTATCAATTTGCTATATTTATTATTTATTTAAACTTTTTCGCACAAAACAGGAGTACAAATGGCGGTTAATGCCATAAGACATTCTCAGTCGTCTCAGTCTCTTGGCCGTGTGGTGACGGCAGTAAGAATATATTTGTCAACACCCCAATTCCTCCCGCGGGTGTCGTAAGAATCGACTAAAGGATTGAAGGAAGTGTCACTGACCATTATTTGATAAAAGATTGATGATGGGCAGCAGTGCCATCATTGGACACATTACTGCGATCGCCAATCCGCTTGCCCAGCGTGGCGATTATGGGCATTTACCTCCTAATGCGTCTATACGCATAGTTAATAGGAGAGGCCTACGTCCAGCAGTGGACTAACATTAGGCTGATGATCTGACTGGATTACTCACCAGTCTCACCACCACTCAAGTATGCATATCAAAGTCCTCCAATTAAGCAAGATTGCTTTGAGTTACGTAGGACTAATGGGTTAGATAATTTCCTGTCGTCGGTTCAATACGTCAGGTTTTTATTGAATATTTCTAAGAAGTTCCTTTGTGCTCTCTCTTAGGTAAAATAGACAATAAAGCTTTATTTTCACCTTCAATCCTCTACTGGACAGACGTTCGAGTTTTAAAAGCTATTGTCCATTATTCGCTACCTTTAAAAACGAAAAGTTAATTTTTTGTACAGTCACCATCAGATATATCAGAGTGGCCTCAATACCTAATATGTCATGTATTGTATTACTGACATATTAGGTATTACAATACAGGGTTATTTTTTCACCAGTACAAAAAATCAACATACGTAATAGTAGTCCAAGTTACAGAATACTAGCATTTTTTGTTACTACCCCTTTAGAACAAAAAACTAAAATCCCGATGTTTGAACTTATCCGCAAATCTAATAAGAAAATTGGACGCATTACGCATTATCAATGTACATAACTAGCAAAACACACGAACTGGCAACTGTTTGTTTACAACGTCATCGCACGTGGCATGGCGGCTTAGAAAAGCGGCAATGATAATCAACTTATGATTATGACTTGGCAAAAAAATCTTACTTGATCCGAAATCTTCCTTCATACTTGCACTAAGGACAGAAACTTTCTTCATTGAGGCGTATTTAAACACTTGAAATCAACTTTATGCACAATGATTGGAATAAAAAAAACATACCTGATTAATGGAGTCCATTTCTCATACTAATTAATTAATTCACATACTTAAGCAAGTGTTCAAAATGTTGGCCGTGGTTATCTAAACACGGTCTTGCCCGTTTTTGAATGTTTCTTCGATATTTCCCAACACAAGTCTGTAGTTCTCACTTTTAAGTTCATCAAATGCACTTATTATTAGATTTTTAAGTCTTTTAAATTTTGGGCCTACCCTCACCCCACAAAAACAGTCACACGGGGTCAAATCTGTTGACCTGGCTGGCCATAGCTATAACACTGGCATTTTCCAGGCGGGGCACACTTTCTTCAGCGTATAGCCGCTGGGCTGCCACTGCATTTTCCCCAATGAGAAAATAACTACGAACCATTTCGTACGAGCAATTTCCGACTGAAGGTAGTACGATGCGGCGCGTGCGCACATACCTACGTCAACCGTTACACTGACCGTCCCTGACCTAGTCACCGAGATTGAGGTAACTGCTATGTTGCCAACTCGTGCGCAGGTCGCTCACCCCTTTCCGCCGCCCTCTGCGTCCCGCACCCCGTTGACGTCTTATCATTAGTAGGCCCATTATTTTGCATTTGCATGAAGGATAAATTAATAATAAATGAAAAAAAAATCAATTTTATTTGATAAATGTAATCTATTATCGATACCAAATATGTGGGAAAATTTATTGTACCGGTGAAAAAATAACCCTGTATAATAAAATTATTAACTTATAAACGGCGCTTAGGTGAAGATATATAATAGCTTTATTAGAATTTCATAGACGGTTTGGCATATATCTATTTCCATTTATAGGTATATTCTTTTTGTAGTTGATTGGAGGGGGGTTTGTCATCAGGCAGTTTTCTGACAAAATCACACTGACAAACCACGCTAATTTCAAATAGTTATTTTTTCAATGAAAAACATAAAATTTAAGTAGCTATATGACACTAAAATCTCAATTAAAGTACAGTGAAGGAAATGTATTTTTTACCTATTTGAACTTTTTTGTCATTTTTGTAGACTATACATATATTATATTTATTCTAAGCGAAGTAGTGTACGCTGTTATAACGTTCTTCAATAGATTCGTCAGGTTGTCCATAGTGCCGTTCACAGATTCTTCTTTTTTCACTATCGTTCAAAGTACTTTGCATATTCTGCAACATGCATTTTTCGCCATAAAAGGAGTCCACGTCACTCTCGCGTCAGACACTGTGGGCAAAAAATCACGTCGGCCCGTTGCTTCGATAAATGCAAATCAGACATGCTTTGAAAATCAGGCAAGCAGTCCATGCAAGGCCCCTTAAACAATAAAACAAAAATATTTTACCAACAATCGGGATTTAATCGAGTTTGCTTACGATAGCTGAGAACGTCAAATCACAGCTCCAGCGTTGGTAAACTTCGGTATTTTTCTTTATTTATTTAAACTTTATTGCACAAAAGTAAAACTTAACGTACAAAAAGCGAACTTAATGCCATAAGGCATTCTCTACCAGTCAACCTTAAGGCAAAGCAGAGAGATTGTGGGCGGTGCTACATCTATCTAGTTAAATAATATGAACAAAACCATATATATCATATCTGTACCTACATATACATATACCTACACAAATATATAAATACATGAACCTGACATGAACTAACTACATAACATACATACATTAAAATACATATTAATATTAAAATCGATGAAATAAACTAAAACAGAAAAACTAACAATCCTTCATTCCGCTAGCAATGAGAGCACGTAAGGATTTCTTAAATATAAATTTACTTGGAGAATTTTTGATGCTAAAGGGGAGTCCATTTACTATATGACATATATTATTGAAGTAAATTTTGTGTAATTTTTATTTTTAAGGTAGTTCTTATTTAAGTTTATTTATTTTTAAGGTTATATGTACTTTACTATTATGTTTCAAGTGCTGTTGGTAGTGTTGGTTTTCCAATAAATAAATAAATAGTATATTATTTAAATTTATACACGATCCAATAGAACGACGCACGACGGCGATCCGTCCCGCTACCGACCGAGTCTACCAACGACTACGATGAGCGTTTAGTATGTAGCCAACATTGAAATATCTTTAAAAAAAACCCTCAGATGGCTTTTAATATAACGTACCTTCTGCGGTTTTTTTTAAATAAAGTTTTATACAAGGTGAAATAATATTAATGGTTGTTCTCCGCTTAAGGACCTACTCAGTCTCGTTTTCCAATTAGGTAAAATAGAAGAATTTTTGTTTCACGTGAAAATTTAAAAAAACAAGAATTTTTTGAGAGAAAAAAATTCTTCCACCATTTTCCGGACAACAACCATTAAAATTTTACGTTGTATGTGTTTCACTGTATTTGTAACGATTACCAATTAAACCATTATTTTAGGAATATTGTTATCTAAAATAAATAAAAAACCAGTTCTAAGTCAATTCCTATGAAATTAACATACTTCTAGTAATTATCTTTAGGTAATACCAGTGACTTTGCACCCCTGGATGCTTAGCCAAGTTACCAAACGCTAGCGCTTAGTAGCGTATCATAGTTTTCCCTCTCTGTCACTCTTTCATATTAGTGCGACAAAGACAGTTAGCTGCCTTTCGCTTACGATTGACGATTAAGCGCTAGCGTTTGGCAACTTGGCTAAGCACCCTGGCCTGCTACGGTGACAGAGCTAACAGAGATAAATCTCCGAAATTTACGAACTTCAGTGTTCGCGGTAGCAGGCCTTTTTTAGAGCTCATGCTTCAGTGCGAATACCGTTTTCTAATTGTAAGACATTACAAAATCAATAAACTTCCAAATACAACAGAATTTCGATATTTTATGCTCAGTATGTACCTATGAATCTGACATCTGTTTAGACGTCACGCCTACGTAGCGGCGCCTTGTGGCAGACAATATATCAAAACCGGCCAAGAGCATGTCGGGCCATGCTCAGTGTAGGATTCCGTAGTTATTCAAAAACAGCTGGGTCGATTATGTTAGAAATTGATTTATTGTAAAGTATTCTATAAGCCCACTATTCATGATTTTTTTCATATCTTTCGTACCTGCGTATCAAAAGTTGGACACATTTTTTTTTCTTCTAAAGCGATTGTCTCCGAAAATATTGACTTTAGAAGAAAACTTTCTTCATGAAACCTTATTATTTTTAAGAGACCTATTGAATGATACCCCACATCATAGGATTACAAATAAAAAATATCATCCCCAATTCTCCAATTGGGGAGGTACCTACGCGAAAAAAAATTTTTTTTCTAGTTTTTATCGTACCACTTTGTTGGCATGATTAATATGTATACCTGTACCAAATTGCAGATTTCTTTTCTACTATTAACGGCCACCGCTATGCTGCGGACAGACGGACATGGCGAAACTATAAGGGTTCCGTTTTTGCCATTTTGGCTACGGAACCCTAAAAACCCTCATTGAATGTTGCAGATAAGAGTTTGAATAACTGTAGTGGCGATATACAAATCGAATTCAATAATCTAGGACTGACTAATTATACTTTTAGGACTTAAATTCGGGCTCAATTACTCCGGTTCACGGCACTGCGAAAACAAGCGGTATTGGATACCAGATATTTGAATCTGGCCGGATTTAACTGCCAATGGACGCCGCAATGGTTGCCACTCATTTTAAATTTCAAAAACATCAGGATGCTTAGACAAGTTACCGATCGCTAACGCTTAATCGTCAATCGTAAACAAAGGCAGCTAACTGTCTTTGTCGCACTAATATGAAAGAATGACAGAGAGGGAAAACTACGATACGCTACTAAGCGTTAGTGATTGGCGACTTGCCTAAGCATGCAGGATACTTAGCCAATCGCTTACGCTTAGTAGCGTATAGTAGTTTTCCTTCTCTGTCACTCTGTCATATTAGCGCAACAAAGACAGTAAGTTGCCTTCCGTTTACGATTGATGAATAAGCGTTAGCGATTGGCAACTTGTCTAAGTACCCAGTACAACACTTTATCAGAAGTTTTAAATTTAGGTTTTTTGGGAATACGTATACCAATCGTCAGTAGAATAAAACAACAATGTAAAGAAATATGGTTGAGTTTCCGTAGCATTTGACGTCTTTTGACACATATCATGATCAAAAGCAAATGTATTTCTACGTGAATACTAATAAATGTCAATTATTTTACCAAAAAAATATGTGAATTCACTCAAGGTTTAAGATTTTAAGTTCGTAAAAAAACCAAGATTGTGTTCTAAAAGTAGAGTCTAATAATAGCACAATAAAACTACTAAACAAAGTACTTAACAGGTTAGAAGAAAACTGATGGAAAGTAAATAAATGAAATATACATAAATATTATCATCAAATAAGAAAAAACGTCTTCTTTCGATTTCTCCAAGATCGTTCGATTAAAAATTCGTTTGCCAATATTTCCCAAAACGTTTATATGAAATAAATAAAAGCCTTTATTTCCATTGACCGTACAATTAAATTTTAGAAGAAAAATATGTATTGACAAGAAAAAAAAAGCAGTAAAAAATAAACTATGGAAATTACATACTTGAAAACAAACCTATTTGACTATGAAACAAACAAAAAAGGAATGCTCAAAACCAATTTTTTCGACGTCGGTTAAAAACGTTCCTATTTCCCTTCGTGGCAACCCTGCTGACCGCTGCAGGGAATCCCTTTGATGTCGTGCGTTTGATTGCTATTGATACTGAGGCCGCTACCGGCCTGTCAAAGCATGTAATACAGCCAGGTGATACGAATACGAACCTATTATAGCCGGAAAATTGATGTTGCCAAATCTGAGAGGCTTTTGTTTTGAATAGTCAATTGCATTGATATTGATTTAGGTACCTACACTATAAATAATTATAGGGAATTGCAAAACAATTGTACATTGTTGAGGCCTTCATCAAAAGAAAAATTACAATCGCGTCAATTGTGTTACAAAAGTTAGTCATACACCTATATGCAAATAGTGCATGCGGAAAAGTAAAATAAATTTCTCTTTTTAATGCACTTGTTATAAAAAAGTCGTTCGATACACGTGTAAAAACTTATTTTTAACTCGGGTGATTTTCGCCCTCGTTTCACTCGGGCTGCAATCCAACTTTCACCCTCGTCGAAAAATTTTACTTTTCCGCACTAGTTAAGAAAAATATGTACCTAAATAATCCTCTTATAAATATTTTACGACGATTTTATTACATGGACTTAAAGTGCACTGGAAGCTGGGACATATTTTTGAGCATTTTTATCTACATTCTATTTTGTCTTTGACCAACAACCTTCGGAAGTATTAAAAGCAGGCAAATATAAAAGATATAGGTTCGTATTATTGATAGCTCATAGAAGATTTAAATTAATCGCCGTTTTTCAGCGCTACAAATCGTTTCATGAAAGAAAGAAAGAAAGAAAGAAAAAATATTTATTTGTGACACATAGGTAAGACTTTACAAGATACACAATTAAAAGGACAAGAAACAAATTATGCCACAAAACGGTCCCCAATTCAGCATAAAGCTGGGGCCTGTAATTACAGCCCAGTGCTGGTCTTCCATTGGGGCCGTTTGGTCATGAAGTTTAATTCGTAACACAAAAATTATGACGCTAAATTTGGGAGGGCATTTATATATATACAATTTTAGACCGTATGCTGCAGGTATTAGTAAAAATGTGTATAGATATTTATGCCCTTGACTGTACATAAACCATCATGAATGTTGCTTTCACGCATAGATTTAAAACATTCTTGAACTTCTTCACTCAAGTAGGATATAATCCAAGGGCAGAACTTTCCAGTACGATAAACACGGATACGAACTTGTTAGTCCAGGTGGAAATAGAGTTTCCCTTTTGAAAATACTCGATCAGTTATAAAAAAAGTTTCACGGCCAGTTTAAAACTTCATTAAACTGTATAATTTTTAATATTTTCTATTTTTAAATATGCAACAAAAGCATAACGAATACTTATATTATCAAACCGGAATCAGAAAGGGATTCGAAAGTACTGTTGGCACAACAAATGACATATCCCAGATTGTCTTATACGCTGTTGTGTCAACAGTATTTTCAAATCCCGTTCTAATCGCGGTTTGATAATATTAATATTATGTACTTATACTGATTCTCAATTGCTTGAAATAACATAAGTCCTACGTTTAACTGTAATATGTGCGTAAATGTGAGCTGCTTAATAAAATCATAAATATGAGTCGGTTAACTTCAAACTCGGGTAAATCCATTTATGACATTTTGTAAGATTTTAGTAAATAATAAAAGCTTAAAAAATTGTTGGTGTTTCTATTTCATGGGTTAAGTATAATTTCGTATAGTTTTTGAGAAAAATAAAGTTAAAATCACAGTATTTTATCAAAATCAGGTAAATCCATATGACAGTTTATTTCAAATGAAGGCCAATCAGCGAAAGAAGTTAGTTCAATATGGCTGTCAGTCGACGTCAATTCTGCGTTGTATTTTTTTTCAAATCTTGATAAATCCAGGTATGTTAAATCAAAATTATACAAATCCTCACTGAGTTTTTTCAAAGATAGATAAATTGCAAGCGATTATATCAAATGAAGGTAAATCCAAACAAAATTCATATTTTTTTAAAAAGATACACTAGTTTAGATGGTTTTTAAGCTGAGTTTATTGAACAGGATCGATTTTTTATTGCTTTAGCCATAATAAACATAATCTGCCTTTAAAATCCCCAAATTATCATTTTTTTTCAATAATCTCTCAAGTGATTAGAGTGGATTTATCTGAGTTTGAAATTTGGTTTGAAGTTAACCGACTCATATGACATGGGCCCAAATTGCAATATGTGGCATAGACTCGAGTTGACGTTGAGTTATTATAATGTTCGAAGACTTTTAGAGTCAGTAACTAAGACTGAAAGCTATCAGTGTCAGTGTCATTTGCATTTGTCATGGCGGAGCTAAGAATTAAAGATTAAGGCACTGGTCTCACCGCGAGCTACTAAGCTATGAACTATCGGCTATAAACACGAACAAAAGATACGCACTCCCGCGTGTAATTAAAAGAGACACGGCGATACTCGCCCGGCGGTGATTGCTGAGAGCCAGACCTATGTGAGGTCAAGTGAAGTCACCGAATCGCATTGACCACTTCGCCAATTATCCTATAACCACCTTATTCATAAACGTCCCGTAACTTAACAAGGCGCTAAGTATTGTTTGTCCTTTTCTATGTTACAGACATATTGATAAGACTGAAAGTGACAAACGATACTTAGCGGGGTGAATATCTGAGCGTTTCAACCGCTCAAATTTGGTGGCATTATTTTTGCCGATGTTTCTATTCGTTACAATGTGTTACTTTGTCATTTAAAAGAGGCATGGTACCTTATACAAATGACGACGTATAACATTGAGAGGTTTAGAAACTCCGGAAAAAATGATGCCAACAAAATTAGGTGGTTGAAACACCCAGATGTTCACCCAGCGGCTTGTTAAGTTATGAATAAGGAACGTTTATGAATAAGGGGGTAAGTTTTTAACTGCATTGGCGGTTGTACGCCATGTAATGTACGGCCACTCCTTTGCCGTGTCACACCGGCGCGGCCGTACGGCATCCGCCCGAAGCACATCAAAGGGACTCTGTTTGATTTTCCGTATCATGTTACATTTTAATAACGAACTTTTATTGAAGTTGGGGCAGTCTGGTCTGTACACACGAGCATGCATCGCAATAGTACTGTAAATTTGCATTGGACTATGTAAATTAAGCGCAAATTAAAACGTTCGTCGTGGAAAACGGGTTAAAAGTTAATTAGTTGGTACTTATTTTAGTTTTACGGCTGCACATTGTTAAGTATGTAGGTTATTGAATTATTGCATTTGTAATCGAACCTTTTCACTTTTAGGCATACCCCATTAGATTGAGATTAAAAAAAAACCTTTTTATAGACAATTAAGGACAATAAAATCTTTATAAACTATTAGCTATATTGTAATAAAAAAACGCCGATCAAGTTAAAAATTCCTAAAGATATCGCAAAGTCGAGGAAATTGAATGTTTAGCACTTTGCGGTTCAAGTTAATTTAGTTGTTTTGTATGTACTAAGCACGTCCAATGTAAAGTGAGCCATAAACTGCTAAACATTCAATTTCCTCGACCGCACTTAGTTTAACTATTGTTATAAACCTGACTGGAATTGAAAGGACCAAAGGTCCAAAACATGTCCAGTGCTTAAAAAATCAGGGCAAATATACACCTTATTCTGTTACAAGTATTTTTTCCTTCTGTAATTTGAATTGACTAGACATGTTCTTTCCGTGGACCCTTCAGTTAAGGTTTTTTAATCTCATGCTGATTGCGTGTCCCTAAAAATGCCCAATGATCAAATGGTATACATTATAATCTGTCAGATCACCGTTTGTTACATAAGTAAGGTAAGGTAGGTACTCATGCGTGGGTAAGGACTGAAGAGAGAGCAAGTATACAATACACGACATCGTTACAGCTAAGATCCCAGGCACTAATGGACCTGTCACTACCGTTTAAGTAGATAGTTTATTAAATAAGCTTGTTACACGCAGACATTGTTTCCCAAGCGATAAAGTAAACGATGAAAATAAATATTAGACTTTGTAAAAGGTCTTTAGCGGATCGGGCAATTATCTCGACAAAGCAGTGTCAAGTAACCTCTTTAGAACTTGAACGCGCTTATCAGCGTCGTTCTAATCCTACAGAGGTAGATACATAGGTACCTACTCGTGATAGGGTTGATTCCTTGTACATATTATATTTTGTGACAAAATATAGTTAAATATTCAGATCCTATAATACAAAAAATTGCCAATATTTTGTTTAGAAATGCGCAACTTGCCCGATCCGATATATCTTATAGCGATTGTACGTCTCACTGTCGCTGTCGATATCATATAAATTCTAACCCTCTAATGTATAAGACAGGCAAAATTGCATTTCAAATTTGAACCCTAACAGCATTCAATAGAGTCCAAAACCAAAGTGGCCATATTTGGCATCATATGCATTAGAGGGCTAAAATGACAATCTATCCTCGTGTCGTGCATGTTGCTATTACGTTGAAGAAATAAAAATGACAGACTAAAATTTTTACAAGTATGATTATGTAATATTAGCATTTAGCATTAGGATTTGTACTTAGTTTCCGGATGACCGTCACTGTCAATGGCCTATTTTTTGTCATTTTCAAACTTTTGTTGCTATCCCACAAAGTGACAAATAAGTAATATTGGGCATTGAAGTATCAAGCATTGCCATATCTTCCTCCGACAATGACAACGACATTTGATGCCTGTTCACAAATTCAAAATTTTGTTTAAGTCACTCACAGATTTGCAAAGTTTAATTGAGACTACGAGCCTTAAATTTCATTAACACATCAGACGGACGTCAATGCACAATGCAACGAGAGATTACTAAAAGCATGCATGTGAAGGGAGCTGATGGATGGATAGAAATTACAAATCCTTGCGCCTGCAAAAACCGCTATGTGGTGGATTTTAATTCATGCAATTTATACCCTTTGTGTAGTTGCTAGGTTAGTTTTCCTAAGTCATAAATCAAAGACATAGGGGATTTGATAGGCACAACGAATTACATTAATTGCTTCTGAAATATACGTATATTACTTATGTATATACATTAGACAATCTAGAAATAGACACTTTGTTTGTTTGTTTTTAAACATTTTTAATCTATTTCAAAACGTAGGCTTTTAAAATTTGAAAAGTTCCTCGAAACGATAGTTGACTTTTTGTAGCATTTAAAGAAGTATCAATAAAATTCAGAAAATACTCTCTTAAAATACTCTTAGATTTCTAGTAGGTATTTAAATTAGGTATGCTCAATTTCTACAATGCTATGCTCAATTTTAACACACGATGTAAAATAGGATACGAATTTTTGCGACACCCTTCCAAATAAAATCTGATTCACTTTGAAGACTACCTACCGACAAACGAATTAGCGATATAGAGCCACATTAGATTCACACCTGACTTCACTTTGAAATTCGCAAATGCATGTCTGAGGAAGTTTTATTCGATCTTGGGAGTTCCGAAGCGTACCGGGCGTATCAAAGAAGACCTAGTAATCACCGCTTTGTAAATAAAATTAAATACGAACTTTGATCACATTTGCCCGCAAAGACTTTCGCGACAGGCGGATGTGGATTTCGCTTTAAGATTGTCGCTTCGCCTTGGTTCTTTCATTTAGGTAGATAGCCTAGGTAGTAACCGAGTGTAAAGACACAATAATATCACTACTGCGATATGAATAAATATTGGTAGGCTGAGCAAGATCCACACATTTTCAAAAATGTTCCAAAACGATTGTACGGAACGTTCCTTTTTTGTTACCAAAAATGTATAGGAATCTGGTAAGCAATTTTAACTGAGTTCAAAAAAGGATAAGGTTTTCAATTTGACACTTTTTTTTGTTGTATGTATGTTACCCGATTTCTCCGAGAATCGGGAACCCATTTGAATTTTTTTTTTTGTAATCTAACTTGTATTACCCCTAGATACCGTTGGCACCAAGTTGGAGTCTGATGACGGGATCTTGGAGAAATCGAGGGATCTCTTCAAATGTTAGGTACCCACATACATTTTGGTAATTTTAATTCATTTACAAGCATAGGCATACAGAAAGTAGGATTTGATGATAGGAAACCAATGATGGAAACAAATCGGGATCTTAGAGAAATCGGTTGCAGTCGGTTTTTAAAATATCGAAGACGTGATCCAAAATGTACAAACTGTTAGAGAAATACTCATTTATTAGGCAATAACTCGGGTATTGAAAGCATTTTCCTCTCATCGAGACTTCGGGTTGTTAATATTATCCATGCACCGGTATGCGATACTTCCCCAAATCGCGTATCATGAAACGGACTTTTCCCTTCTTCTGCAGCCGCCCCATCTTCTGCAGGATCCGGATGAGCGGGAACATATACATCATGTTCATCACTGTGTAACCGCCGCAGAATATGAACCCCATCTCCTCAATGTCTGAAAAATAAGGAACGTTGGTTTTCACATAAACCCAGCTCACGCAAATTACTTGCCGAAATCGCGAAAGGTCTGTTTGACGTAGCTTAGACCGAAGATCTGGCGAGTTGCTTGCACAGCCTTCCTACCAGCAGCACTGCGTTACAGCGAGGAATTCCACCAGCATCCTTGGTACAATGCCGCAAGGGCCAATCTTAGATATAGTTTAGGTTAGTTAGATTTAATTTATGCATATAAATTGTACAGATTTGTAATTACAAATAGTGGGCTATTATGTATTCTTTATAAGTGATAGTGGTTGTAGTTTTTCGATTATAATTTATCACTTCGTCACAAAGTTTTTAAAGTAATGAGAGTGTCAACGTATATTATAGTAGTGTTACTACTTAAAAGCACACAAATCAAATGATTTAGTAAAATGTTTCGACCTGGTCCACAAAAATGCAATCAAAATTTGGAAATGCTTTTTCTATATTTTAAATTTTTGTACTGGAAACTCGATAGGGAATCGGATAGATCATTGTCGCTGAATAAAGTCTGTATCTTAGCTGTATTCTTGAATTGTAGGTACGAGTAATCCGTCATTACTCTTATTATTTCTCTTGAATACAATCCTTATAGTTATGTTGAATAGAAAGTTATTATGGATGAGGATCCATCATAACTTTTTTGTTTCCTGTAACGGGACCCGACGATATATTCGAACAAACAAAGCGACAGTTGCAAAATAGAAAATAAATTTTTCATTTTCTGAAAACGATATTCTGTATTCCAATTACGCATTACATTCACAGTAAAACACACCTGAATTCGACAACTTTCTGGACAGTTTAGCGTGCACCACTGGGCCGTCGGAATCCTACCGCATCGACCGATTTGCTGTAATTTTCTTTAAATTTTCATTCCACTGCCTGCCTTGTTGCCGTGTAATAAGGTACATCGCAGAACTATTACGCAATGGCACATACGGTGGAACACCTATCGCGTAGGAATGCTTTGTAAAGTTCGTAAGCGCCCCTGTACGTTTTATTTGCAATGAATAACTGCTGCCTAACTAACATGACGATCTGACGATGTACGTCAAACGCTTTAGGGTGCAATACTCTGACAAACAAGCGGAATTACAGCATTTAGTTGGAAATAGGAATCTCAGTTGTGACATAGACTGTGTTACAATTTCATTACGTTCCTGGCAATAAACGACAGTATATGTCCACTATTGTCTATAACTCAGGTTTTTAATGTTTGAGTAGGTACCTACACACCTACACTTCGGTATTATACTCGGTATATTGCCTCACAAATGAGACAATTATCGGTTCGCTACGTTAGGAGACATTTATAATAAATAAGTGACTCAAGTTTCTCCCTATTTTAAATACAATGTTGGCAAACAAACATGCGGCATGCTTCATGATACGCAGCTCCTGTTGCCAATGGACGTCTGCAACTCCAAGGGGCTACCACGATCTACCAATGTGAACTTTAGAACCTAAACGGATTCGCATGTGTCAGTTCTATAGAATAACTGTCAAAAACTGACAAGCAGAACCTAAACTGAATCGCATTTAGGATATCATGGTAGCCCGCCAGGGCTTCACATGCACGTTGTCCGCGATGCGGAAAATAACTACATTTTGGTGAAAATTATAAAAATTATAAATCCATAAACATTTTGAGCGTAGAACCGATGGCCGTTGGGGCGGAAAGGTTCTCGAGTGGCGGCCACGTAACGGAAGGCGCAGCGTGGGTAGGCCCCCCACACAAGTTGGACTGATGACCTGGTGAAGATCGCAGAAGTCCGCTGGATGCGGGTGGCACGGGGGGGGATGCGGGGTCATTGTGGCAGTCTTTGAGGGGGGGGCCTATGTTCAGCAGTGGCCGTCTTTCGGCTGACATGATGATGATGATGATGATAAACGTTTCATTTTTAACTGTTGTTACAAATATTTCACCTTTTTTTAGTATCACGCTAATTGGCTGTCCCTAAAAATTAAGACTTACTTGCACTTAGATTGCCGGTTCTTACCAGTGAAGTTGCGGCCTTTATAGTTCGCCCACCACATCTGGCACTTGGCGATGTCCATATAACAGTGGTTCCTGAAGAATACGAAGGGGGTTTGTTTTTTCGTGTCGATGCGGGCGCCACATACAGGCCTGTAAAATTCTGGACATTTCTGCAAAAAACATGATACTTAATTACTCAATTTACAATTTCAAACTGAAGTGGTAAAGCGCGCGTTTGTTTCGTGCGTTAATCTCAGCGTTAAGGAGCATTCAGACCGAGCGAGCATTCGCTATTCTATCCCCCCACTCTACGAAATTCGATAGTTACACAAAACGTGATTCGTTGAATTCGTAGAGTGGGGGATAGAATAGCGAATGCTCGTTTCCTCTTAATTCACCTCTAGACGCACATACGTTTGATTTTTTACGGAATTTTTAACCTTAACGCTGACCAGGCGCGGATCTGGATCTCCGAAGTCTTGGGACTTCGTTGAGGGGGGGGGCACCGACCTATGATATGACAGTATTTTACACTTCAAACAGCACCTGGGCAGTGGGCATACCGAAGTCCAGTGTCAAAGGGGGGGGGCAATGGAGGCAAAAAATGTAGACGTACAAATACTGTTAAGTATTGTTGCAGAAATAGGATATAATACTCATATATTATGTCAGCCACCTGAGAGCACATGAGTGACGCTCTCAGTAGCCAGGATGCTTAGCCAAGTTGCCAATCGCTAGTGCTTGCTAGCGCATCGTAGTTTACCCTCTCTGTCACTCCTTCATATTAGTGCGACAAAGAGGGAAAACTACGATGCGCTAGCAAGCGCTAGCGATTGGCAACTTGGCTAAGCACCTAAAGCACCCAGGTGAATCAGTCATCGGTCAGGAGGAAATTATGATGATTAATAATATTTAATGTTTACAATGTTACCTTGGGACACTTATGGTAACAATATTTGACCAGCGGCGAGTACTCGGGGTATTCCTTGGACTGGTTCCGCTTCTCGGCCGGCGTGTAGTTGGCCGGGATGAACGCCCGAGGCACGAATATGTTTATCGGACCCGTGTCTTTCACGATCATCCTTCGGGTCTCCTCGCTTTCTACTTCCTGAAATGGGTGTGGCACAAATCGGGTTAGAATGTCATGAAGCTCACATTTTCGTACGATTTGTATGTCAATCGCCTTTTTAGGGTTCCGTAGCCAAAATGGCAAAAACGGAACCCTTATAGATTCGTCATGTCCGTCTGTCCGTCTGTCCGTCTGTCACAGCCAATTTACTCGGAAACTATAAATGCTACAGTAACGAAATTTGGTAAGGATATGTGTTGTATGAACCGCTACAGGAATGTGATACTAAATTGTAAAAAAACCATTGGGGTGGAAGCCCTCCATACATGTAACTGAGGGATAGAATTTTTTTTTTAGTTGTACATAAGCGTGTGGGGTATTAATAGAAAGGTCTTTGAAAATGATATGAAGGTTTATACATCACATTTTTATTTAAGCAAATCGTTTTCGAGATATCAGGTCTCAAAGTCGGAAAAATGTGTCCCCCCCCCCCTCTATTTTTTAAACTACGCGATATAAAATTCTGAAAAAAATATATGTTATGCACATTAATAAACTCTATCAACGATTTTTGGTTTGATAAAATTATCTCCTATAGTTTTTGAGGTAGATTGATTTAACTGTATTTTTTTAATAATAAATTGATAATGGTACGGAACCCTTTGCGTGCGAGTCCGACTCGCACTTGGCCGGTTTTTTTGTTACTCGTTGCTGCAGTGTTATTCACTAAGGAAACCGCCCTGCTGTCAGCGCTGTGTCAGCGCTGCGGCAGCATCGAGGCTAAAAATGGTATTCACTAATGTACTTTAAACGACACTAGTGCTCGGCGACGAATGCGGCGTGAGCTGGAACTACACTGCGTCGAGAGTTTGACGTTTCATGTACGAACTTCGAATTCTCTAACGAAAAACAGCGACGAACTTGCCCACAACTTCGCTCACAGCCTCGATTCCTAATGTCAAATAAAACAGCTAGGATTTTAGACAAGGCTGTCCCGACGTCGAGCTCGTTGACGAATGCAGCGTCGAAAGTGTGAATAAGAGAATAGCATAGCTGATAAGATCACAGACAAAACTTTGTTTTCTTTTTTATAGCTATATTTTTATTTTTTAATATAGTCTTTCTGTGGTGGGTCACCCACTAATCATGCTGATAGAGTAATGAGCATGCTAGATTTTGTTTTCCAGCAAACTATGCAACTTTTGCATCCTAGGTGGCGTGACAGAATAACAACTAAAAGGTAATTGATATCATATATACTTACTCAAGAAATTTGAACTCTAGGCCACTCTAAAACCATATCCAATATAACCGTAAGTGTTAGAAGCTTATGTTTAACTTCGTGGCCATAATTTCAGAGTGGCCTAGGCTTCCAACTGGTTCTGATATCCTAACCGATTTAAACCTTTGTTCTGGTTTCCCGAGATAACACAACCATTGACTGCACGAGTACACATAGACATGTAAAAATAAAAGTCTGATTACATCTCTTAAAGAAAATACAATTTTCTCCTGAGTTTCAAAGGGTTAAATATCGGTCTAAGTAAAAACTAAAATGACCATGGGACGTAGCTTTCAGAAATTAAAAAAGATACATATTTTTATATATACAGAGCTATGCTAAATTAGCACGAAAAAAATCTTACCTGAATTTGAATTCCCGTTGAATGAGAAGCAGCGAAAAACTTTTCGGCAGTTTGATTGATACTCTCATTTATGTCAAATGTTGAAACCACCACGTTCTTAGGAAACAACTGGTCCTTATCCGTCCCGTTTTCGAAGATGTGGCTAGAAGTAGTTTGTTTCGCTATTTCTAGATATTCTGTAGTTTCTTCTCCTTCTGGTATGACATCAGTATCAGCATAGGTTGTCAGAATTTCTTCGACGCTTTTAGATTTTTCTCTGAAGTCATTATCTCCAACACAAACAAAATCATCGATAACAGTAAAGTTAACGTTATTATCGCAATTATAACGCAACATATTACACGAGTCGTTAAACCACCTAATAATAAATCGTTCATTTTCTGCTCTTATACCACAAATTACTTTATTATCTGAAATACAATCATCTTCAATACATATTTGATTTGTCAAAACGTTGTCTGCGACGTATGATTGTTTCATATCTACTGTTTTTACTGTTTGTCTAATGGAATCCGTCGTTTCATCAACGTAATTCTTATCTCCATCGCAAATATAGTCATCGGTTACAGTGAACGTTACATTATTCTCGCAATTATACTGCAGCATGTGGCATGTGTCAGCAAACCATCTAATGATGTACCGCACTCCTTCAGCCCGTATTGCACAAATAGACTTAGATGTTTTGTTACAATCACATTTTATGCACTTAGAATTTTCAGCATCCTCAGCTATATCATAAGTTATATTTGTATTTGGAGCAGAAACGTCTGAGTTTTCATTCGGCGTATCTTCAGTAGCTATTACTAAAGAGTTTTTGTTTTGAATATTATTCAGTGATAACGCTTGTCTACAATGCTCCATGCCGATTGATCTGAAACCTATCATAGGATTAATTGTCTAAATTATATTCCATTATAAATTATTTCTAACTGTTATTGAATTTGGTCTATTTTTCAAGTTCAATTAGCTGATACTATTATACTTTAATCATATATGATTTATTTCATTCATAAAAAAATATTCGACGAATAACAATGTCTAACATAGATAGCAAATATAATTATAAAAATCCCTTCTTAAAATAAATACATTTTCAATACAGCAGAATGGGTTCGATTTCATAAAAAATACACTTCTAAGGAAAAAATATCTTCAAGGAAAACCCAATTCCATCGTTATCGAGTTAATTGGCGCTCAGGAGCCTAAATCCTAAGTAACAGGTAACGAGTGCCTAATTAGGAAGATAAAATAAACAAAACGTTTTTATGAAGGCATTATTTTCGTATAATGTTAGACGTAGAATCTGCATAGTAACTACATCGAAGAGAAGCTAATGACCCTTGTTTCATCATCATCATCATTAGCCTGTGAGCGCTCATAGCTGAGCATAGACCTCTCTTTGTGTACGCCATTTGTTACTCGTAATTGCCTTTATTGTTTACTTACATGCGATAAATTAAGATTTATGACGTTTTATTTAAAAATAACTTTTATTTCTACAGGATAATTTTTGGATCACGAAGCAGGAACGAACAGGGTACGGGGAACGGTCTCGTAAATTTACGCGATTAAGTCCCATTTGTCGTAAAAATATGAGCTCAAATAATAAAATATGAAATTAATATTATTACTGGTTCCCGTTCAGTAAGTGCTAGACGAAGGTTGGTTTGCCCATTTTTTTACCTACCTACATATATCTTTGTTTACCTATGATTCCAGTAAGACACTCGTATTTCCGCATATCACATTCGTCCTGGAATAATCTAAACGAAACATCCTTAGAGCCACTCGTATATACACCGCACACTTCTACATTATCATGATCACATGGAATGTTCATACAATCCGGTTGCTCATTTGTATAATTTATTTCTGGCAAAATTAAAAGCAGCCAAAACCACATTGTGGAGTCATGTTAAAACGACAGCAATAACATGTTTACCATGAAAGTATATAAAATTGTGATATTATTACAATATACTGTAGTTTTCAGTACTTAACATAAAACGAAATCAATTTCCATAAAAACGACTTATTGCTACATCCTACATAAGAAAGCATACGAGTAAACTAATATACGATCTGGTTAGAGTTGCGGGGACTCGGTGGATGCAGGTCGCATCCATCCAGCCAAAGTGGTAGTCTATTGAGGAGGCCTATGTCCAGCAGTGGACGTCCTATGGCTGAAATGATGAAACTAATATTATTATTGTTGATTTCTCCATAATCCCACTAACGGGATCGTCTCGGGGTTATTATACTGTATTCGATTTAAAAAATAAAAAAAACCGGCCAAGAGCATGTCGGGCCATGCTCAGTGTAGGGTTCCGTAGTTATTCAAAAACGGCTGGGCCGATTATGTTCGAAATACATAATTTTATTTTAAAGTATTCTATAAGCCACTATTCATGATTTATTCATATTTTTTGGACCTACGGATCAAAAGTTAGAGGGGGGACATCATTTTTTTTTCTTCTGGAGCGATTATCTCCGAAAATATTGACTTCAGAAAAAAAAATCAAGACCCTTATTCTTTTTAGGAGACCTATTCAATGATACCCCACACCATAGGATTACAGCAAATAAAAAAAATCATCCCCACTTCACTGGTTGGGGTTCTTTTTTGTCTACCAATTTTTTGGCATAATTACTTAATATGTAAACCTGTACCAAATTGCAGATTTCTAGTATCAACGGCCACTGAGCTATGCTGCGGACAGACAGATATGGCGAAACTGTAAGGGTTCCGTTTTTGCCATTTTGGCTACGGAACCCTAAAAATCGGATCACGATTCTCGGAGATATCGAGTAACATGCATAGATACAAACAAGTCTGTCGAATTGAACTGAACACCCCTCCATTTATTGAAGTCAGTTAAAAAATAGGAGAATAAATATTTCGTGATATTGGTGCGGCATATAAATACATCTGTATTTATATGCCGCACCAATTACTCGAAGATATTTATTTAAATTGAAATCGTTAAAACTTGAACAGATTAATTTTATTACAGAAATTTGTATTTTTGTAGAATTGCAGTGGAAAAACAGGAAATATGATTTAAAGAGTCCTACTACTTCAAATATTTATGGACAAGGATATTAAATTTAATTGAACTTAATATTATCGAAACGACCAAGTCTGCCGGAGTAGCCGCAGTGAAAGTCGCTCACTCTCAGTAAGATAGCATTACAGTAGCAACAAATAGTTGCGTTTTTGTTCGACTGAACTTTAGCGTTTAGCATCTTGGCTACACACCCTGGCCTGCTTTTTTTTCGTCGGATAAAATTTGATAGATATATATATAGAAACAAAATCCCGCAAGGAAACGAATCCTTAATTCAACAGAAACAAAAGATGGTCGTGTGTCCTATTTAGCCTACTTTGCATAAATAGTCTTCATCATTTTGGTTAGAAAAAAAATCATAAAGTGGGTCAAAAATGTCTGTCTAGTAGTTTGGACGTTGTCGAATTAAGGGTTAATAACAGATGCGATATAAGATTATTATAAGAAAAGTACGTTCATAGATAGATAATCAATACTAATACGAGTATGATGACATTGTTTTAGAATGGTAACTAACGTGAGTCTAAAACATACAAAAATATTTAGAGGACCAGGTGACGTACGTAATTTAAGTCTCTTGACATGTTTCGACCCATTAAGGGGAACCTCGTCAAGAGTACTCTCGGCTAAAGCCTCGACCAAAACATGACGGACGTATAACCTCATTCTCTGTCCAATTCTCTAACCAAATGAATATAGAAACATGTATACCTACAGTGTGTGACATCTGGGTCGTGGAGCAGGAATGAACACAGTATACTAGGGTGGGTCATGCTGAACAATCATAATTAATAGTTAACTATCAATTAAATTAGGAGTATTTTTCGTGACTTCTTGGTTATCTCCATGCTCAGTTGCTCAGTGTGACCGTTTTTTAACTAGCACCCAGAAGGCCGAGTGTAAGGTAATAACTTATAAAAAACGTCTCGATCGCGTCTTCATCGTCATTTGTATGAAAGTGACGATGAAAACGTAAACGCTTTCGAGACGTTTTTTATAAGCTATTACCTCTTTCTCTCAGTTCTCTGCTGCTCCAAGACCTAACTGTCACCCAGTAGAAGCCATAGAACATTCAAAAATCGCACTACTACGGTACGGTACGAGAAGAGTCTCACGTATGAAGTTGCCAAACAAACTGACCCGACATTTACTTTACAGCAACAGGCACTAAATAAAATATTAGAAATTGATTTACTTACAGCACACCGTCACAAGGCAGATGCAAGGGAAAATATAAATGCGGAAATGAAAGACACTTCAGCGCAAGCTGTATTCCGGGCCTCCATTTTCGATAGAATATAATTCATATAAAATTAATTTACTAATGCATCTTGCTGTATGTAGTTTAGGTACATAAAACATTTTCACGACTAATGTTTATAGGTAATGTACAATTGTACAGTCATCACTCATCAGCTGGAACACTAGGCCACTCAGGACTCGGTATAAGTATAACTATGTGAATGTGACGCTTCAAATCAAATTGTGAGAAATCTCTCACTACTTGTAATTTTGACAAGGTTCTAGGGTTCAAATTGGCTGAGTGTGCCTACAAGGCACGACTGTAAGAGGGAGATGCTGATACGAAATTTTAAGAGATCACTTGATCATCTGCTACGTCATAAGTGGTAGAAGATGTCCGAATCCGGATAAAAGTACCTACCTATTTATACGTAAAGGTACAAAGTAATATTAAACTCGTAAATATCACACAGTATCTTGTTTAGAAGTTCAAGAATTCTGAAATTCACAATATAAAATTTCGTCGGTTGACAACTAAAACTCACTAAGTAACAAATACCTACTTGAAATAGAGATCGTATCTAAGGTCTGATTCAATACTGACATAAGAAGTTGCGAAGAGTAGTGACAGTTTTTATAGTGAGTTTTGCTTGTCAGCCGGCCATTTTAAAATCGTACATCCTACCGTAACATGCTTGTGTTTTTTCTGTTGTCCATTACCGAGCCGATAATATAGGTACATACTTAAGTATTACAAAAATATACATATGCTCGTATTCTTAGATATAAATAAAATAGAATCACATCATTCCTATCACAAAGTTCAAATTCTACATTTCTGTACGAGAATCGTGTCATTCGTGTCCCCAAAGGCATCCTGTTTAGACTACATCCGGGAAGAGCAAACCTGTTTATATACGGTTATACTTATTCAAGTCTGAGTTCCCCGCCGGCTGCCGCGACCTGCCCCACGGAGCACCCGGGTGCCTCCGTCCCGTGGTGACCCAATTCAACACGCCGCGATTCCCATGCCGGTGACTTGAGGAAGGCATGTTTAATTCAGTGTCGTGTGCTACTGTTTCAAAAGGGGTTTCCAGTAAGGACGGGTCGATTTTAAACGCAAATGGGCTGTTTATTAATTACATTAGGTGATCTTGGTCGTTTTTATTTTTTCTTTGGTATATGACATCTAATATTTATAATTACATTTTAGTTTTATTTTATTGGCTCACGTGTGCTATTTTATGAATTCGTCTAGGTAGTTGTACTCATAAACATGCATTGTGAACTAACCAAGAGTAACTACTAACCAAATAAGTATAACAGATAGAGTGCAATAGATTACATTATACATTTCACTAGTTTTATACTAGTTAAACTTTTTCCTAACCAGTGCGTAAATTTTGCCTTAAGTAAATTTCTCCTTTTAAAGCACCTGTCATGAAAAGAGTCGTCGATACACGTGTAAAAACTTTTTTTTTATGCACTTTCATCGAAATGTACTATTTCAGTAGATGGTGCCTTTTTTAGGCGCTAGTGCGAGAAGTGGCTTATTTTACGTCAGATCCAAAATTTCGGAGAGCCATCTCTACTAAAAAACGTCGTACGAGACACGTGCAAAAAGGAAATTCGTAACTCGTGTCGATTTAAAACATCGCCATTCGTTTCGAATTTCATGTTTCTTTTCGCACTTGTGTCGTAATGTACTATGTCCTTCGTATTTTCATGGAGGTATACTGTTTAACTTTCCATCTCAATTAGATTCAGTGAAGGATACTGAAGTTTATTGTGACAGTGAGAACAATACGAATTATTCGGATTTTACTGTGAATAGCTGAAAATGGATTTTGTAAGGACTGTTCATTTTACTAAGCGGACATGAAAAACCTCACGTAAATATTTTTTCTTTTATCATATTTTATTTTTATTTGTGAAATATGATTTAACTAAAAATAGACAAATAATAAGTAAGTAAGTCTCAATTAATATATTAATTATCGGCAACTACATTTTTAGACTACTGTTTGGCCACGAAACTTATGTTCTGCAAACTACTTTTTTTCGACTCATTTTACGACTAGTTGCGAACTGTACACGTTTGAATTTTTTCAATGATTTAGTTTTTCGTCTATCGTTTCTTAAGTGTACCTTCACAATAGGCCATTACCGCTATATAGGATGAAGATGAAGACAATTTTATGGATGTCGTCTTTTTAAACAAATTCTATGATTATTTAATTAAATAGCTCTAATGTCTAACCCTCATGATGTGCCCTTGCCAAATTAGACCAAAATAACCGGTGAGAGATACTATGTCTTCGAGAGACATAAAAAAACCGATTTTGGATGCAATATTTTCTATAAATATCCCAGCTAACTTGGCCCTGTTGCGAAATAGGAAGCAGTTAAAAGACCATATAATCAAATTGCCTGCCAAGCAAGGGCGCTTCCCGAAATTGTTTTTTTGTACGATTTTCTACTCAGACACATACTCTTCTACGACAGGATGACAGTATTAGGACTGCGGTAATGTCATTACTATCATATTTTAGGTACCTTTTGTGGGCCACCAAAATGCAAAAATTCCATACTTTTTTAGTGAAACGACGTAAAGTTCAATAGCCAATTTTAAGGTATGCAACTAAGATTTCTGTGTTTAGACTTCGGTGAATCTTCAAGCATATGACACTCTCTAAATTGTTTAATGATTTAGTATAACGTCGACTTGAGTAAAATGTCCTAGATATTTGCAATCTTTCACAGTGAATATTTTTCTGTACACCATTGTGCAGAATCAATTTACGATTATCAATTGAATATGTCTTATCAGATATAGTAATGGATACTTGAAAAGCAAACATATATCAATTGAAAAAGATGGCTTTGCTAATTCCATGGCTGTAAACTGTTCATCGATCGATTTTAAAACCGATGTATAATAGACGTTTAAGTGTGTCCGCTTAGTAAAATGAACAGTCCTTACTATATTTTCAATTTTAATTACAATCAGTGGCCCCATGATGGTTGAATAGTTATCGTGAATCGAGCTGTGTTATGAGACAACCATCTTATCCTCGATGAAAAAGGACAAAAGCCGACCATCATACATGCCCGGCTTACTTTCTAATACTTTCGCTCGCGTATTGGTCTACGTGAGTTTCATCGGGGTGGACAGAACGTAAGACTCCGTTAAACTTACGGCACAAGCTCATGGTAGACACATAGGTTAATTTGGTTGATAGACGAGTTTTACTGCGAAATGGGAAAATGCTGCTACGAGCTACGGCGTAGCACACGATTGGAGCGTTCCTTATTTGCTTAAGAACACTTTGAATGCCAGTGAGTGCTACGCGCTACGCTCGTAGCCGATCACGTGATTTTTCCGCTTTGTGGCGAAAATTAAACTCCCACTGAGAACTCCCCTTGGGAGTCCCTGGCGCTGAATGTGATAATGAACAGCGACTAACACTTAAAAGTTTGTACAGTATCATTATTACCGATAAGCGATTGAGTTACCATCTTCCTATTTTATAACCAAAAGCTTGGTTAGCGTTAGTAGACGTTCATGTTAAAATACAAAATGCAACCATTAGAGTTCGCCCACGCCATCTAGTGTTGAGTAGTATAAAGTAAAAAGCGCCACGAGTTGTAACGTTCTCTCTTGTCAAGTAGGAAGAAAATAGTAAGTTGAAGCTGCATAAGGTAATTATTTCATTTCGTACTGACCTGACTAGATGACGTTAGCGTTGTGTGAGCATCAAAAAGCAGTTGTTTGTAGTATAAACTTTATTACAAATATAAAAACCGATTTAAACATATCAGTAAATCCACAAAATGTTAATAAAATATTTATTACATAGTGTACAATACATATTTTTATTATTATTACATTATTGTTACTTAAACCTTAAACCTATTACAAATACTTTGATATTATCCCAAAAATCCTATTATTGCTGTAATAATTCTTATGATTATATTATTTATGAAAGTTATCTTTACGTATGGACCTATTTCAAATCCTACATGGATATTAAAATGCATTGCAGACTGTATCATTGAAGTATAAAAAAAAAATAGTTTAGTTTTAGTAATATTTCGTTCAAGTGTATAAGCAGTCTGATATTCTCAACCTAAGTAAATATAAAATCAAAGGTGCAAGTAATAAAATAATGTACCTACCTTGAACCCTGAACTTATCCATTTGACATATTTACAAAATTACCATATACGTTCTTGGATATAGTTATTCTCTGATGTCTCAAGATTGTTTTTATATTCTAAAACAAACATACGGCCCGTCTAATGGTAAACAGCTACCTGAACATATGGGGCTCGTTTCTCGACAGCTTGTAACTTGTAATACAAGTGGAAGTCTCTTTTTAACACTATTAATTAGATAAGGAATTCCGCTTGTATTACAAGTTACAAGCTTTCGAGAAATAGGCCCCTGGACGCCAACAAGTTCAGAACTGTCACATGTGACTCATAAGTCATGAAATAGGAGGAATGACTTGTGCAATGGGCATTAAAGGGCATAAGGCACAAATATCCCCTTTTGTCCCTTAACATAAAAAGACACTAAGCATTGTTCGTCCCTTTCGCTCTTATGGACATGTTGATAAGACCGAAAGGGGCAAACAATATTTAGCGGCTTACTAAGTTAGGAGAAGTTTATAAACAAGCCGGTAAATGTTTATATAATCTTAGGTAGATAAGTAACTGTTGGTAGCAAATAACTGTTTTATTGTTAAAACAAAAGTATAACGTTGATTGTAAACTTATGGAATTCTCACTATCCTCAGCCTATCTCAGTCCACTGATGGACGTCTTTTAATAGACGCATTAGGAGGTAAATGCCCATTATTGCCACACTGGAGAAGCGGATTGGCGATCGCAGGTGTCCACTATGATGACGCTGCTGCCGATCATCTATTTTCTATCAAACAATGGTCAGTGACACTTCAATCCCTTAGTCGGCTCTTACGACACCCACGGGAAGAGTTGGGGTGGTGACAAATGTATTGTACTGCCTTCACCATGTATGAAACAATTTCATATTTGTATGTTAAAGTTTAGGAGCAATTTTACTCTTATTCTGCACAAGCTTGTTGAGGGTAACGTGGCCCTCATCATAATGTGGAGCAAAGTGGTCACGGACTCTCTTCATCCACTCCGCAATGTTGGGATACTTCGCCTTAGGGTCGTAGTTCGCCATTCCTGGAAGAGTTAGTTGTATTACTATCACGTCATCGTATTTACTTCTTCACCCTGAGGACTAATTATAAACAGAAATTTCGAGTTTGAGTCGAGGCAAGCGTTTTATCTGTTCATTGCTAGCAGTAACTCAATACTGCAAATCATAAAAACTACAGGTTTAGCCATTCTGCACGATAAGCGAAAAGTATTAACGTACAAGATTGACAGATAAATTTGGCATTAAGTCCGCCTTTTGTGGCATTAAGTCCGCCTTTTGTACGATAAGATTTTCTTTTGTGCAATAAAGATTAAATAAATAAATGTGGGTACCACGCGACGATATATATAATAGATAGGATAGATACATAAAGATACTTAAATATATAGACAGCCAAAGCTAAAGAACAAATATTTGTGATAAATACACAAATAATACCCTCGCCGGGATCCGAACCCGGAACCTCCAGCTTTGTAGGCAGGGTCACTACCAACTAGGCTACGGAGGCTGACAAAACGAAAAAGATTCGAACGAAAACTCACGTGACCATTTCCATGTATTATGATCATGTTATTTTTCGGTGTCATTTTAATGTAGGTACCTAATACATTTATTGCTTATCCCTTATAGTATTTCAACAAATAAATCACTTTGATTTTGACTTTGATTTCAGCGATTGAATAATGGCATCTTGGCTAAGCATGTTGTTTCTTTAATTCTGACTCTCCTAAGCCTCTCAACAAAATTGAATATTAACTGCTATTATAATTAGGTATATGGGTCTTTCTTAGTCCTATGTGGAATAACGCATAGGTACGTCTAAAATGGTCCCGCGTGTATAGTTTGTTGTCGTTGCTATCCCACTCTAACAAGTATGCAAGTGCAAAAGTGACGCATAAACGATAAACGGTGAATATTGCTTTATCTCCTGTAAAAATATAAGCATGTTTACATCATATTTTGGTATGAAATCATGATAACAGTTACGAAGAATATTGTGAGCAATAATAACTTAATAACATGATAACATTGATAAGATCTATATATGCTGTAATTTTTTAGATGTTGCCTTGTCAATTTTGTGGACTTTGAACTTCATATCATCAGCCTATGATAGCCCACTGCTGGACGTAGGCCTCTCCTATCAACTATGAGTATAAACGCATTTTTTTTTCACCAATCTTTTATCAAATAATGGACAGTGAGTCTTCTATCTGTTAGTCGACTCTTACGACACCCGCAGGAGGATTTGGGGTGGTGACAAATGTATTTTTACTGCCGTCACCACACGGCAAAGTTTGGACTTTGAACTTAACAAATAAAAATATTTAATTCCAAGTTTCCAACATTATACACTATAGGATTCTAGTAACTTTAAAAATTAAACCTATGAACCAGACACACTTACAAGTTGCCCATCATTATAGGCTCGTTTGAATCAATCCCAATAGTTCCTTATGAAAACCTTTGCACTTTGAAATGTTACAAATCACAGCTTCAATATTACACTATTACCTACTTCAAATTTGATCAGTGTCACACTAACAGTTAGTCCAAATTTAATTATCCCAAAAATGTACCATAGAATCGTGTAATATTGGGGTAGCGAAATGTTACAATGATAATATTCAAAGAATTTGCACTTACGAGGTTGCTCAACTTCACAGGCAGCCAGCAAGTCTGCCACACTAATTTGGTCTCCGGCCACATATTGGTGGCCCTGGCCAAGCCAAAGCTCATTGAATATATCCAAGGCATTCTCCATTCGGCGCTCATAGCCTTGAAGTGTCTTGGGGTCTACAGGTTTGCCGGTTATTACTGGATCAAGAACCTGAAATCAAAAAGTATATTTAAAACTAGAAAAATATTGCACCACTGCAAACTATAGGCCCTTACATATTCATCTACATCTCTCACTCCTGAGCTTCTTGTATACCACCGTCGCTAAACTCCGTCCGTACACTATGTCATTATCCCAATATACCAATGCTCATTTAATGTTCAATTATTATTAGTCAAAGGGTTTAGCAGCCTTACCGAACAAGAGGTGCCTTTCCCCACGGATGAGGTCAATATTTTAGGTGGTGTACTAGCAGGCCCTAAGAATACTCCATGCTTAATATCAGCTCTAGATCTTCTTTTGTTTTAGAGTTATTAAAGATAATGTAAAATATACAGGGTGCCGTTGAAAGTGGCATATTTCGTAAACTGTTCAAGTTAGATCAACCAAACAAAATTGTGTTTGATAACAATGAAATAAACTACAAAATGCATATTTTTAATCTGCATCTTGTCCTTATTTTTCATAATAAAAAAAGGGCTTTTGTTTTCTTTTTCCATATTTTTTTTATTTCACGCGGAGGTACACCAACAAAAAAAATATGCAAACATAGCCACTAATGTCCACTATATACATAAATTAAGATATTTCCATAAATCATCGTGCGTCATGCCAAAAAAAAAACGATTCCAGAAGTAGTCGTTACTGGCATACAAATAAAGTACTAGTACAGTGGGAACATAAGGGTGCAGGTACACAATCTCTTTTTCATCACACTTGCTGCCTAAGCGCGCCATTGCTTGCACGCGCTGCGGGAGTAATAGAAAAGTGAAATTCCCTAGGGAGTAATAGAAATGTCAGTACGTCATTTAATAATGTTATGTCTTAAAACTTATTTTTTTGTCGGCAAGTGTGATGAAAAACATTGTATGCATCACGGTCGGTAAGCGGAATACTAACTCGAGTCATAAAAGCCCTCCGCCTAACGGCGTAGGGCTTCTAACACTCTCATTAGAACTTCCGTACTTACATCCCTTGATGCACAATGTACTATTAGTATTAATAAACCTATTTAGAATAATCGACGACGAAATGTCAAAACGAGTCGATTGCTTAATAATTTATAATTGATAATATAAACGGAACTATCTCTTTAAATGAGTTGATATAGAAAACAATTAGCCTTTTCTAATCTTTTATTATTTCAAACAGTGGACCTGTGCATAAGCGACAGTATAATACAGCTAAAAGCTGGAATTGACTATTTACAAATCTAAAGCATCTTTTGCCATATTTACATACACCATACATTAAAATACATTCGTCCGGTAAATACACTTCGACATCTTCCAAAGTTTCGAAGAAAAGGTCTGATTGTATACTATCTGTCAAATGTTATCAACAATACAATACAATAACTCTTTATAGCACCTCAAAGACAAATACAAAACAAATAACAAAAATACATGTTTGAAAGAGGTAAACAAAAGGCGGTCTTATCGCTAAAGAGCGATCTCTTCCAGACAACCTTTGGGTAGAGGAGATAAGAAAGTAAATGTTGATAGTAGGTGGTGCAAAACTGAGAAAAATCACAAAACAGAAAAAACAGTAGAAGCGTAATGTAAGCGCAGCGCGTGTGGCAATAGTAAGCAGCGCAAGGCTTACCTGCACAAAAGTTAACCACAGTAGGCCGTCAGTTCTCTAAGCGCGCTCACGTGAGATCGTTTTCGAATAAATCCGAAAAAGAATGTGCAAATATGCCTTTTTGTGCCGTTTTGGGATGTAAAAGTAACAGCCAGAAGTCAAACCTCACCAATGAAGGTATTTCATACCACCGGAAGTTCTTAATTTGTTAATATTTTAATATTTTCTAAAATATTTCGTCTTCCGCAAGATGTTTGTACTACACTAAATAAGAAACAACTTTATATGCCAATAATAAGGTCGTTTTTTATTTGGCATGAAACTATGGAAATTTCTAGAATTTCGGAACGATAGGCTGAGTAGCGGCCAATGCGAGGAAAGGGTCCAAAAAGGTATCGATATCGATATTTTATTTCGTCGATATACCTACATTAGTTGTCTTGAGCCGATTAAGTGAAAAAAATTTAAACATGTTCTCTATAATCTTTATTTATTT
>JALPQI010002636.1:0-100569 GCA_025490895.1 Thaumatotibia leucotreta
TGAACATACCTAATCAGTCTATTACATTACAATGTCGTCATATTCCCAGATTTTAAATACGAATGTGTATTTAACAAACTTGAAGGACCTTACTAGGTTTTGTGAGATTTTTTTGATTCTATACGATTTTTATTATTTCTGTTAAATTTAAGGGATACGCTAGATGCTAAGTTCATACACGTTTGCAATTTGTTATTCGACACCCTAAATTCACATTGTACTATAAAATTTATAGCAAAAAACGAAGATAATAAATACCATGTTGTCGATAAAACAGTCAAACATCGATAGATAATTGCTCTGTTGTAATAGGCAACCCTATTCCTGACCACACATAGACAAATTTACGCACACACTTGCGTTTCGTTTTTGGTTATGCTTTTAATCGTTGTCAATCATTCTTTGTCATCTTAGTTCTGTGATTACAACTATGGGGTGCAAAATATACATATAAATATCTCCATACTCTACTAATAGTAAGCAATGACACTTGAAAACCAGTAATGACAGTTTACTCTTTGATGACAGTAAAATCATTTTCTCAAACTTGCCACGGAATGTTGATGTTACTTACGTTAAATTAAACCCGGAAATACTATGTATCCGGTGTCATGTGCTAAGATGATATGTAAAGAGATTTCATGTATTTATTTCACACCTACGACTGCAAACAAACTGTCTTTTGTTTTGAAACGTCAAATTGTGACACTAGGTTTTGACATTCAGCCACAGAAAAAAAAATAACCTTAGAACTAATGTTTATATCAACAGGTAAAAGGAGACCTCAAACAGATTAAAAAAAAAGTTAGGCGCGAATGTTTTTTTTAAATGTTATACGATACTGTACTATTGGTATATTTACAAATTTAGTAGTATGGTTCGGTGAAATCAGTTCGTTTTATTTCATGGCAAGTTTGAGAAAAGCACTATACAAATCTCGGCGAGAAACAGGGTTACAGGCCACGTATCACTATCTGGCCTCAGTTCCTTCGGCCAGATATATCTACTTGGCCTGTAACCCTTCGTTTCCCGTCCTCTATAGTAATGTACTATTACTTAACAGTGTGTAAATAAGCCATAATATATTTTCTCCGTCTGTCACAGGAAGTCCTCGAGAATTTCTGAACGCTCTCTTGTCAAGTTGTCAAACTTGTCAAAGTCAAACATACGTCAAGTCAGTGACAGTGACTTAACCTAACTGTTATAACATAACCTACAATAGTTTAAGAATTTATTTAGTCACATCATGAATTTATATAATTCGTAAATTAAGATCATTTTCGGAAGCTTTTACTCCAGTTAGTTGCAAGTGCAACCCAACTATGTCGGTAAACAGGTTGTCCAAGTTGCCTGTAGCTATTACTAAAGTTGGCGATAAAATAAAATTTCCTGCTAAATTGAAAGGGACGATTATTGAAAAATGGGCTGATTATTGGAAGAACCTTTTCATCGACTATCGTCAAATGCTTCAGGATTTACGCACTGACATTCAGGATGATCCGAGGAAAGCTTTAAAGTGGACTATAGGACTTGCAACAGTCTACGCCTTATCGCAAAACAACCCAAATGAATTAGATTTTAAAGACAGGTTGAGGAAAGTTCACAATGAAGTTGCCCTGGTTAGCGAAGATTGCTTGAACCCGAAGTCCTATGCACATTTACAATATCTTGAAACATGCTATAACCAAGGCACTATTCATTACAAGAGTTTGGGTATAGCTTCAATAATGTACACCTCAGATTACAGTGAATCTTGTGATATTTACAAAGCACATTGTTCTTACATGCAACCTCCATTGTTTAGTTTTCCTTCAAGAATAGTAGACATCGGTTTCATGGGCAACTGGTGGAACACTTACATTAAAATGACCAATTATGATGTTAACTTCTGAAACTGCTTGTAGTTTGAGTGTAGATTCAAATGTAAGGTTAACATTCTAGTGCTTGACATGTTAATACTGAATAGATGATATCATGCTGCTGCCTCTATTGTTAGTTACCATTTTAACACTTTGCAACAGAGTTTGGATGGATACTGGTATTTTCTGTATACAAAAGAACAGGTCTTTTTTTCGTTCTTCGGTATATAAATTCTTTGTTAATGTATTAATTTTAAAATATGGTGTTAATTACATTAAATATTGAGTACTACATAAAGACTATGAGATATTTTAAATACTATGTTACTTCAAGGCTTTTCTAAAAAGCTATCCAGGGATAAAGCAGGCTTTGCAAGCCTCATCACAAACCTAATTCATTATTTTCGCAGTTGTGAATTTGAACTCTATTGATAATGTATTCAAGTTCAAATTTAAATTAAATTTTTTTGGTGGCTGTGAGCCGATAACAGTTAACAACATAAGAGCAGTTCTCTAAAAGTTTGTACACAACTATTAGCGTGAAATGCAGGATTTACCATTTTCCTATTTCATTACAAACTTTTTCAATGATACTAAATTTAATAGTTTATTATTTACAATTATGGTATAATATATTGTGGACTTTCTTAATTATGTCAAATATAAAATAAATGGTGATAATCATACTAAAGAATAGTAATAAAATAGGATAATTTAATAGTAATTTTGTCTTAATTGTGTAAAAACTTACTGACCTGCTGATATGATGTAATAAAATCGTGCCACTCACTCCAATTACTGCAATTATTTTTGATAACCCCATTGAAAATATGTTGGTATTATATATCTATCTTTTTGTAATATATTTGGTATTACTCCAAAGGCAGCTTGGCAATCAAAAGGATTAAGATGACATAATATACACTCACCATCAGATATATTCACAGCCATGTTGCTCATAAATATTTTTGAACTCCTTGGCTGCTCTGGTATATCTGATGGAGACTGTACAAGAACAATGTTGAGGACATAGAAGTCTACCTTATATGTAGTAATTTAGTATCAAAAATTGTATGTTAAAAAAGGTATATATTATGAAATAAAAACTAAGTAATGCCAGAGAATCTTTATATTTAATTTCTTATCAATAAATTAATGTATAAAAACTAAGAACTTTTCACAAATTATCTCATGTTATCTCATGCAATGAGCTTTAATCCTAAAACACAAAAAGAAATCATTTCTAGTAACAGGTGAAAGTAAAATGAGCAATTAATATTTAAAAAAATCATGCTAGCTACTGGCATGTTTTATACCATACCATGCCTTTACTAAAACAATAAATAGGTAAATGGGTAACCCAACAAAAACATTGTAAAAAAAACAATGCTTCCGTTCGTATTTGAGGATTTTTGTGTATTTATAACAAAAACCATTTCCATTACTCACTTTAGTGAGCCACATATAACTTCAAATTATACTATGTCTATAATCCACGCAGAATCAACAAAAAGTTATCTTCATATGAAATCATAAGCAATTCACCGTAATCTATGTTAAAAAAATATATATAAGTATACAAATTCCAAGACTGATTGCCATCTCTCTCTAAGGAAAATAAAATCATCTTTGATTGTTATTACGATCTTAAAAAGGAAAAATATAATAACATAAAAATCCTGAAAAAGGAGTCTAAACTTAAAACACAATGTCTAAATTAGGAAATACAAATCACACTTCATAGTTACACATAAGAGAAAATGACTGTTCTTCTGCAATTAAAAAGTAATCCAAAATTATGACTACAAATAAAATAATAAGCAAGTTCTTCTCAATAATAATATATATCGATTTTAGATGTAGTAAGCCATAAGGGTTAATATAATTATATGCTTTTATAGCTATAACTTGAGAAATGTAACAAATTATGCAAAGAATAATGGTAGTAATAACTGTAATAAAAATATAATTAGGCATTTATAAACAAAATTTACCCACTAAAATGTTAGATAAAATATAAACTATGCTGCTATTATTACAAGGGAAATCAAGTATTAAATATTATTCTATCACAATTGTTTCAGACTTTACTTAATATATTTTACATAAATATTTTTACATGGGCATGTAGGTAAACAATAATGACTATGAGCGCTCCGTGAGGATTCTTATAACAATAAAAGCTCCATCCATCACAGGTACAATATAGGTACAAGTTATGAACAAAAATTTTCATTAACACTCAAAGCAGCGGACATAAAAAACAAACTTGTTTCTCATTAACATTGCTATTAAAAATATATATCATTTTCTATCATCATGGAAATAATAAAATAAAAACAATCACAGATAAAGACTTCTAAGGTGACACACTATCATTATGCTTCCTGGATTAACCTGAAGCTAGTAGCGTATATATTGTACTTTATTATACAATTGGGCACTGATTGTGTATAAATAAATAATAAGCGTACAACACATGTTATGTAAAATACAATCTGTGGAGATATCGGGGCCGGACGGTGTTGAAGCCATGTTACATGAGCAGCAGGTCCTGTGGATGAATACCGTACGCGTACATTGCGTCTTCATAGTCGAGATCATCTTCCATGAAAAATTCTTCATCTACAAATTGAAATAATGTTCATAATTAGCATTATACAGGGTGCTCGCGAGCATTGCGAGAGATTTTAACTATGCATTCTAGACATCAAAATAAACAAAAAATATTATGAGACCTAATGTAAAATAACACAAAAAAAAACATTTTTTTTAGACTTATTGAATACTTTTTAACAATTTCAATACTTTTTATTATAAGATAACTAATTACACTGAATCGTTACCTAGCAATGTCATACTTTAATTCAGTGACCGCATTTAGGCGAATGACGAAGTCTAATCACAGCTTATTTAACACTGCAAAATTCCTGTGTTTTAATTTGAGGATTAACACCGATAAACGAAAACGAAGATAACAACCTAAAAATAAAGACATATCAAAGACAAGTACTAGATAGTCTATCATCCATCCTCTCACAGAACCTTCAACCGTCTGTGCACACATTCGTCTATCTCTAAGCCCATAAGTGACACTCAGGTGCTGATGTCAGGAGTGCATTGAACAATGAGAGTGCACGAGGGAGTGACGAGTTCTTATCCGAGACAGTACGTGTCGCAGGGACGGCTAATAAAGGCAGCGTGGCCGTAAACAGATCATGGGGGCACCAGACACGTATAGTTTTAGGCACTGGTCTCACCGCGAGCTACTAAGCTACGAACTATCGGCTATGAACACGAACAGAAGATACGCACTCCTGTGTAAATAAAAGAGACACGGCGTTACTCGCCCGGCGGTGATAGCTGATAGCTGGGCGAGTATCGCCGTGTCTCTTTTATTTACACGAGAGTGCGTATCTTTTGTTCGTGTTTATAGCCCATAGTTCATAGCTTAGTAGCTCGCGGTGAGACCAGTGCCTAAGACTCGAGCTTTTTTTTACTGATAGTTACCCGAGGCTAGGTAGTCGTCGTAGTTGTCTGGGTCGTAGGGGTCGTCGAGGGAGTCGTCGGAGCTGTCCTCGAAGATGCGGTCGACGAAGTCGGGCCGCAGGTGCGGGTTGCTCAGGTCCTCCGTGCTCACCAGCAGCAGTTTGTGCGATGGATAAGTCTGCTGAAGGTGCGATGGATAAGATAAATAAGCGAGTCTTGCTTTTTATAGTTGCCGATTTCTAAGAATGAACAATTGACAGTTTAGAAATGAGTCTTATTATATGTACATATACGTTAAGACTATCGGAAAAATGGTGAGTCTTACCCTCACATTAATAAGGATTAATCTATAACTGTCAAAATTTAATTCTTAGATCTCGCAGACTATAATATGGTGGGCGATTCTTCGCCGAGCGTTTCAACCGCTCAGAATCGTCATTGTCGTCCCGCGATTAGCACCGTGAGGAAAGGACAAGTCGTAACAACATTGAATATGCTAGACTTGGTACCGGTACTTAATTACGTTTACGTTAACATAAAACTCTTAGGTTAACGTAAACCTCTTGTAATAATATTTGCTGAGACAACAATGACGTAATAAAATCGCTGAATATTCACCCTACTTACTGTATGCAATGGACTTTCAGTATCTACTGTACAAGAATCATACAACAGTAGATTGTACATATATGCACAACAAGGGCATAAAGTGGACCACAACTGCCCGAGGCAATTTTTTGGTCTGAGCAAAGCAAAGACCAAGCCGCACACGTGCAGTACAGTACATTGTGTATACAGTACCTCCTCAGCCACGGCGGCGGTGCCGCCCATGCGCAGCACGAGCGGGCGCGGCTGCCGCGCCAGCGCCGCGGCGGCGGCCTCCACCAGCTCCTCCGACACGCTGTCGCAGCCGCACACGTGCAGCTCCGAGTACAGTACATTGTGTATACAGTACCTCCTCCGCCACGGCGGCGGTGCCGCCCATGCGCAGCACGAGCGGGCGCGGCTGCCGCGCCAGCGCCGCGGCGGCGGCCTCCACCAGCTCCTCCGACACGCTGTCGCAGCCGCACACGTCCAGTTCCTGAGTACAACAAGTGTGAATGTAAAGCTCAAGCCGAAGGCGCGATATTATTAGTACATTACTATAGAGGACGGGAAACAAAGGGTCACAGGCAAAGTAGATATAGGAATACGCCCCTGTTTCTCGCCGAGATTTGTATAGTGCTTTTCTCAAACTTGCCATGAAATAAAACGAACTGATTTCGCCGAACCATACGATTTGATTTGTAAATAAACATAGTAGGTACAGTATCGTGCAACATTAAAAAAAAACATGTCATTTTTCGTGTAACATTTTTCTGTGGCTGAATGTCAAGACATAGTGTCACAATTTGACGTTTCAAAACAAAAGACAGTTTGTTTGCAGTCCTAGGTGTGAAATAAATACATGAAATCTCTTTACATATCATGAAACATACACTGACATGAAACATTTGTTTCATATACCTTTTTATTTACTTTTTATTGACATTTGGAGATTCTTTACACCTCCAAATCATTATTATTATTATTTATTAACTGACATTGGGGACACTTTACATCTCCAAAATTATGTATTATTGACATTAGAGAATAAACATCTCTAGTTTAATTTAATATTAGAGTTTATTTTACTGTGATGTCATATTTAAATAGGTATTGGCTTGTCTTTTAAATAATAAGAATAGTTGCTTTGTGATTGTCACTAAATTGTTAATTTTCTATTTTATTATTATTGTTAAAATCATGACGATTAGAGACCTTTTACATCTCTAAATCTTAATATCTCTTTATTCTGACAACTAGAGGACCTTTACATCTCTAGTAGTATTAGATATAGATACTTAATAATGTTGCGAACTTGTACAATAATAATTATTTTTGTTTAATATTATGGTCCTTTATTTATTTCTGTCTTTATAAAAATGTCTATAATAATCTTTTTTTTATTTTATGTAATACATTCTTTAATGCATGTTATTTTAATAAGATGTATTATTATACTGTTTTGAAAAAATAAGTCGACCTGAGTATCTTACTGGTTCTTCTCAGGAACGGCGTAGGGTTTGAACCAGTAGTAGATTTTTTTCTCTCATGTCAGACGATTCGAAAGTGCTTATTAATAAGCTTACTTGAATAAAGAATAGTTTGACTTTGACTTTGACTTTTGACTTTGACTATCATCTTAGCATATGCCACCGGATACATAGTATTTCCGGGTTTAATTTAAAGTAAGTAACATCAACATTCCGTAGCAAGTTTGAGAAAAATAACTTACGGTAATTTGCAGGTAGGACTTCCAATACCGGCATTGAAAGCCCTATTTACAGGCCTAGGCCAATACATATCAAGTTCAGTTTTCAAACCAGTGACATGCTAATTAGGTATTACATTGCAAGTTCGAGAAATAGTAGATTACATGCCAAGGCCGTTTAAGTGGGAATTGACTCGGATGACGTGTAATTGTAGGCAGAGACGAAGCCGAGGCCGACCAAACATGCGATCCGAGGCTTTCCCATTTTAACTGCTCAACGGAGCCGGCAGGCGGCAACTTAGTTTAGTGCAGCAGCCGGCAATGTAATAGTCAGCCTCTGTAGCCTAGTTGGTAGTGACCCTGCCTACGAAGCTGGAGGTTCCGGGTTCGAATCCCGGCGAGGGCATTCTTTGTGTATTTATTTATCACAAATGTTTGTTCCTTGGTCGTGGTTGTGTATGTATCTAAGTATCTATACGTATCTATCTATTATATATATCGTCGCCTGGTACCCACACCACAAGCCTTAATTGAGCTTACCGTGGGACTAGGTTGATTTGTGTAAGATGTCCCAAGATATTTATTTATTTATTTATTATTATTTATTTAATGTGCTGTTTGCCGGCCGGAGGGCAGAAAAACATATTTAAAATAAGTGCCCAGAGTGTAGTCTAAATCATGGAGCGGTGTGGATCGCCAGGCTCCGGACTCCTAATGCGTATAGTCGCATTAGGAGCTAAATGCCCATAATCGCCAGGCAGGGCAAGCGGATTGGCGATCGCAGTCATGTGTCCACTATGATGACGCTACTGCCCATCATCAATCTTTTATCAAAGATTGGTCAGAAACACTTCGATCCCTTAGTCGACTCTTACGACACCCGCAGGAGTTGGGGCTGTGACAAATGTATTCTTACCGCCGTCACCACACGGATAAATTTTATTTATTTATTTTATTTTATTTATTTGGACCTTCAACAATAAGTACACAGTTTCAGAAATTAAAACTATCATGCACATTAATAGTAAGGGTCACGGTCCATACAAAGTTGAGAAAAATTGTGCGCTGCGAGTTACAGTTTTGTAATTTTAACCAGAGCTAGAGGGTCTCAAAATAGTTGTTTTTAGATGTGGAGGGAAAACCAATTCCCCCCCTGAGCGCGGGGGGAGGGGGGTGAATGTGCATGCGGAAGGGTTGTGTTTAATATTTTTTTACTAATTAATAAGGCCTACTATGCATTGTTTGGTATCATTTTCGAGTAAAACGGACCTGGAAAATCCATTTTTTATCATAAACATGAGCCATTTCATACAAAAATGTAATTTTTTTGGAGTAAAAGTAAAAAAGTTACCGTTTATATTTTAATTTAAGCGTCATATAAGTATTAAAAAACAAACTTATCCAATTTAAAAAAATTGTGTAAGATAGCATATTTATTGCAGTTTTTAAAAATATACACATTTTGTAGTCTTTCATACAAAAATTCACTGAAAAAAAAATTTACCTGACGCGTACCTCCAACAAAAACCTCCGCGTAATCTCAAAAAAGAGACTTTTGTGCCGGCAACTGCTCATAGTGCTCATAGATTTTACATATTTTTGTACTTACATATTATTGTTCATATAACAATTGTAAATATTTATTGATATGAAAGTAAACTGAATATTTTCTGATCTTCTTTTTTTAAATAACCTAAGATTATTAAGAATTTTATTTGTTAAGATTCTATTTTTAGATTTTATCGATTATTGTATACCGCGTGTACGTATATTATATATCTGGTCTATCTGATCACATGTATGATATATAGTATCTGATCATATGAATCGGAATGGGAAATACAAGTGTCATTAGGTAATGATCTCATTACCAAAGACGATAAAGGTAATTTACACTAACCGGGACTAAACAACTAACCCAGTTCACCCACGTTAAAAGTTTATATCATATGGAATTTGACAATCAATTGTTAAACGTTTACTTCATAAATCATCATTATTACCATATCAGCCGAAAGACGTCCACTGCTGAACATAGGCCTCCCGCAAAGATTGCCACAATGACCGGTCCTGCGCCACTCGCATCCAGCGGACTCCTGAGACCTTCACTGTCCACCTTGTGGGGGGCCTACCCACGCTGTGCCTTCCACCTGCGAGGCCGTCGCATTGGCCATCGGTTCTACGTGCAATGTGCCCCGCCCACTGCCACTTTAGTTTAGTGATTCGGAGAGCTATGGAGCTATACTTTGGTTTTGCTGCGGATCGTCTCATTTCTAATACGACCTCGCAGAGAGACTCCCACTATAGCCCTCTCCATTGCCCTGTGGGTGACTTTAAGCTTTCTTATCAGGCCCATTCTAAGCGACAACGTTTCAGTACCGTATGTCATCACTCTTTTAAATCTTTGATCAGTGTGTGTTGCCACACTGATGAGTTTTCGTCTTATCCAATGTTCATCCTAAGACGAATTCGCTCGAAGGCGCTACTGAGGTCAGCGAGCATCGTACTGAAATCTTCCAAGGTCTCAGCCAAGACCACCGTATCATCAGCGAATCGAAGGTGAGTGAGGTACTCGCTATTTATGTTGATATTCACCTTTTCCAGTCCAGTCTTAAAGACATCTTCCAGTGCAGCGGTAAACAGATTAGGGGAGATGACACCTCGTTGCCTGACTCCCCGCTGCAGTATAATATGCTTCAAGCTCTGGTATTGGAGTCGGATTGACATAGTGGTGCTTTCGTACAAACACCTCAACATTTCGACATAGCGGTAGTCTACTTGGTACCGTTAAAGAGACTGTAGTACTGCCCAGTTTCGATCAAATCGAAGGCCTTGGGGGTTACCATGACGTACTAATGCGATTCAGTTTAGGTTCTGGGAAAGGGGCAGTGATACACGACTCGTATAGCCTTGTCCCTTTCTCTCGACCTAAATTAAACCGCATTAGTACGTCATGGAAACCCCCCTTATCGTAGTCCACAAACGCTAAACGCTAAACAGAGGGGCAGGTTATACCTATTCCTCGGTCTTCTGTATAACATTTACGAAACGCCAATTCGGAAAAAGGCTTGTTCGGGAGGCTGGAAGTCATCAAGCCTGTGTGCAAGACGATTCATTCATATGGCTCGGAAGTGAGATGGATCAGTAGTTCTTCAATAAGGCGTTGTCACCTTTTTTCAAGAACAGTACCACCACTCTTCTGTTCCATGCCTAAGGCGTTCTCCCTTCCGGAGTTGAACAACTTCTGAAGGGCCAATAAGGATTGGTTTACCACCTGGCTTCAGATGCTCAGCTATAATTCCGTCTTCCCCAGACGCCCTGTTATTTTTGAGCTGTTCAAGAGCCATTCTAATATCACATAGGCTGATGTCTCGGATATCCTCTGTATAGTGCCGGGTCAGTCACTTACTTCATTACTTACTTCATAACTTACTTCATAAGAAATTTATCAATTATCAAATTCCGTGTGAAATAAACGTTTAACCCGGGTTGCTTGGTTAACCCAGGTTGATGCAATTTACCCTAACAGACAATATGGAGTATTTTGTTTACGCAAAATCGCTAAATTCCCGCAATAGAAACGTACTGTCAACAATAAGTCAAAGCAACGTCCCTTTTTTATTCGAGGTACGCGACAGGTGCAATTTTTTTACAACTTATTTTTGCATGGAAAGTTCCAAATAGTATATATTTTTGAAAACTACAATAAATATGCTATCTTGTAGTATTTTTTTTATTTTCATATATTTATTTGGTAATACTTATATAACGCAACAATCAAAATAAAAACGGTGATTATTTTACCTGTATACCAATAATTTTTTTTTTATACATGAAAATCCTCATGTTTATTATCAAAAATGAATTCCCCGTGTCTGTTTTATATGAAAATGATACCAAACAATGAATAGTAGGCCTAAATATTAGACGAAAAAATTTTAAACATAACCCTTTCGTTTGCACATTCACCCCCCTCCCCCCTCGTTTAGGGGGGAAATGGTTTTCCCTCCACATCTAAAAATATTTATTTTTACACCCTCTAGCTCTGGTAAAAATTACAAAACTGTAACTCACAGCGCACAATTTTTTCCATTTGGACCTCTACTATAAAAAGCTATGCGCCTTATTAATTACTGAAGATCACAGCATGCACTAAAAGAAAAAATAAACAGGTTGCGCTTCTTATATTACACACTTAGTTTGCTAAGAATCTTAATTTATACAACTAGTTACAAATTAAGAAAAATTCTCTTTAGATTAATTAGAATGTAAATACCTGCAGCTGGGCACAGCTGTCCAGAACGGCGGCAAACGGCGCGGCGGTAAGCGCAGCGTTCCCTCGCGCCGTGAGGCTCGCGAGCCGAGCGCATCGCGCGGCGGCCGCGACTCCCGCGTCGGTCAGCAGCGCGATGTACGAGATATCCAACGAGCGGAGCGCCGTGCACAGGCGGCATATCGTTAGGATGCCTTCGTCGCTCACGCCTGCAGGATTACATTCGATGAACTACTAGAAATTTCACGAAACCTTGTCGCTAAAAAGGGCGCTTATGCCCCGGCCACGACATTGGTCTAAGGCGACCAGCGGCGAGCGAATCCATGAGTTGGAGCGGGATGCCGATATGGATACGAGAGGGAGCACCATACGTTTTCCGCTAAGCCGGTCGCCTTAGACCGATGTCGTGGCCGCGGCGTTAGACATTTTATGCGGGATAGGCCAATTTTTAAACGGGAGGGGTGACAACAGATGTGACGTATCTTAACTTGCGAGAGAGAGAGCTGTCGCTGTACAGTTGCCATCAGATATATCGATGTACACAAACATCTGAGCGGACTTAACTATTGTCATGGCGTTAGAGATATTTTTGAGACCGTGGGCAATATAGGTGATGGCGACTGGACCTACACGTGACGTAATAATATAAACACACCCGTCCCGCCCCGTATTAGGTGCAGCAACCGCAGACTCTGTTCTGCGCTAGCTTGTAGCTACGTTTTTTAAATGTTGCTACTGTCTTTTTCTACTGACGTACTTATTGCTTGTCAGCCGATAATTGTAAGACTTTTGTAGGACTGATATTCTAGAGCTCACTTTTTACTATTTGAATTATGATGATGATTATGTTTACCTCCGAACTTAAAACAGAAACATGTTAAGGAACTTGAACCAGATCTAAAACCAAGGATTTAAGTACCTAATGTGGTTGCGACCGCGTTCTTTGTAAGTGATCAATACAGTAGATATATTATATTTATCTTACGAACAAAATATCGAGATCTAAAGGTACATTTACACCAAACGAGCGAATGCTTATTCTATCCCCACTCTACGAAATTCGTTCGCTACACAAATCGTAATTCGTAGAGTGGGGGATAAAATGAGCATTCGCTAGTTTGGTGTAAATCCACCTTAACCGATTGAACAATACTATAACTGTTTCGGGTTTGAAATGGAATTGTCATTACGAAGAAATAAGAATACATGAATGACGATCAGTAAGAGACATCATAGTCTTCATATGTAAAGTGTTGCCATAGGTATTGTAAATGAAAAAAAGTGGCTAGCGTGTTCAATTTACGAATATTACTTGTGAAGAACTATTCGCGGACTCCTCACGCCTCAAAATGCTTGTGCGGTATTTTATTAGGGATACGAACCTACAAACTCTATGTAATTTTCCATTCGTTACTCATATCATATCATATTCAGTTGGGGAATCCGAATACATGCATTGCGCCAGGATTGGGTATTACCTACATATTAGAAAAATGACTCTTCGATATTTTACAATAATCGTAAAACAGTTGTTACAACATTCATATACAACGTGATATTATTTATAACAATATTAACAAAGTGAAGTATATAATCCGGTATTTTACCTATGACAAATTTCGAATTATTAAACAATCGACTAATAGCTCATTTACCCATAATGCGCTTCGAGCAACCCACTAGTTACTCGTAACTAGCTGTTAGCTAGTTGACAAATAAAGGCAAGATTACATTATTCTTCAGAAAATATTCTAATAAATTGCCAATAAATAAATAGATTTAGTGACGAAGCAGCATCCTACCTAAGTATAAATCAAAGCACACTCACAGGCTATAGCCCTATATGTTATCTGAAGCCGTCTGATGACATCCAAAAGATTAAATACACGCTCGCTTAGCACATGAAGCCTACCGTGAACATAAAAAGAAGAAAGTTCAAAGCAACTATTTCTGTCACTCCATTTAAAGCGTAATTGGAGTAACGAAGATGCTGGAAACTTTTGATTTTTGATGTTCGCAGTAGCCCCCAGTTTTAAAAACTGAATGATACTGCGAGCAAAGTAAAAAAAGCGTACACCACACCGCTTCCATACTAGCAGCAACCCATTTGACTGACCATTGGTAGACCTTATGTCGTTGCAGTAAGGTTTACGATTAGTCAGCGTATTTAGGTTGGTAATGATAAAACACATCAATTTATGGGTTCTTGCACCAGGCTCTTAGAATGAATCGCGCACAACACAGACTGTCTAAAGTTACAATTCTTCGGTCATTTAACGAAGTACCTAGTAATCCTAGTAGGTATGTGTTTGCTATAACTATAATGTGAATAAATTGACTAATTAATATAGGTAGGGTTGTTTAAGGGTTTTAAAACAAAAGGAGTGTTGGGTTAATAGGTACCTTCCTTGGAATCGTGATCCCTCCACGCGTATAAACTCACTTCGATCGTGGGTCATCCAATGGCAAGCCACAGAAAAAAATCCCTTTTATTATCAAGAGTAAATATTTATCAATCAATTTAGATAAGAATTTAGCAAAGGGAAGAAGAGAAGAGAGCATGCCATTGTCTATGTCAAGAGTCTGTGTACACAAGAGTTTCTCGCCGAAACCGAAAGCGGTTTCATACAAAACCGAACAGAGTTCAATCTTTTAGGAAACCGCCGTTCCGCCGTCAGCGGGAAATATCCGTATGAACAGGTCCTTACACTCTCATATAGTTAGTGCAGGTATTAGGTGTAAAGCCGTCGACACGCAACAGTAAAGGTACTGGTGGGTAATAGATAGAAGATGATACCTATTGGTATTGACAGTGCGACAATACATTACGCTACACGCTAGCATGCTTTCATATTTTAGATAATTGACTTGACAGTCAGTCAAGAAAATTCCGTTTATTATATTGCAATCAAGCAAATAACTACTAAACATAAAGCGAAATTTTAGGACTACTACTATCAACGTAATAAAAATCTAAGTGAAAAAGCAATAATTCTCAAAATGCGTACGAATACATGCATACTCTTACGCTAAGTTACAAGGAGTAGTGTAAAACCGCGCGAAATATTACGGTCCATAGTAAATTGCAAATACTATTTTGCCCTGTGAATCCAATAAAATTTATCTGTGTTAGTACCACTTTTTGTAGCATTTACGGTACGAGAATTCGCAGCAGGTATAGCAGTACTGCCAGAAGATGGTATCTAGGATAGTACCCAGATAACCTGGTCAGATTAGAATAAATGAAAACATTCTTCTGTTTTATGATTGGATTACGTCTGTCCAGAATACCTAGCAAGTAAAACCTTGGAACTTGAAACAAGAAAGCATTGGAAAATTATGTTAATGAATAAATTAATTACCTGGCTGAGGGTTGATCTTTCTAGAATTACAGCTAGAAATGTTCAAAGTCTCCAATTTACTGCACGTCTTCGCGATCGTCTTGAGAATAGCGTTGTTTATGTAGATGTTCCTGCTGAGATTAAGGATTTTCAACTCCGTCAACTTGGACAGCGACTCGCAGAAGTCTATGTTGACTTGTGGGGTTGAGCAAACATCTGAAGATGTGTATTCGCTGAGCGAGAGTTCTTCTAGTTGGGGTAATTTGTTGAGTATGAGTGGGATGATTTTCCACATGGTGACAGGGCAAACATCTAGTCTGAGGGTCCGGAGGTTGGGTAGCGTGTCGATAGCGGCGCAGATGACGGTGCCCTGCAGGCTGTAGCAGTTATAGAAGGACAGCGTGTGGAGCTTGGGCGGGTTTGAACCGGTGAGGAAGAGACCGGTCACGTGGGTGTTGTTTGCCACCGTTACGCTTTCTATGCTGACTTCGCTTTTCACTATTCGTACTAAACTCGAGTCGGACAGCTGAAATAACAGTATATTGTCAATTTTAAAAAAGTGTGTTAACCCAGAATTTAATTCTAATGATGCCTATTGCAAATGTACATAAACTTTACAATACATTGTAAAGCCTTGGCAAATCAAATTTATATGCATCTCTTGTTTTTAAAGCAAACCCAATCAATAACATACCTTGTTGCAAGACACAAAGGACAGAGCTTTTAAATATTTACATCCATAAATTAGTGGATTCCAATTTTTTGTATACATCCCAACAACCTGTAATCAAAGAAACGAAATTAATTCATGTCTGGAAAGCACGTGCCTCAATTACACAGTAGAAATCTTCCTTTAAATACCTGCAGAGCAAGACACAATACCTTGAGTTCCTCCAAGTTGGGACAGAACTTGCCCACAGTGTGGGCAGTGCGGTCGTTGAGCGCCGACCAATGGTGATCAATGTGCAGCCGCGTCAGGTTGGGTCCCAATCGCTGCAGTACCCGCCGGAGTACCGCGGTCGTTAGAGTCACCGTACCGTGTTGCCACCATGACGTTTTGAACTTCCGAATACCTGAAAATAGTTATTTATTATACAAGGGGGTAAAGTTGTTGTTTAACTGTCGTGCCAATATTGAGACCTGAGCTAGCGAAAGATTCCAAAAATGAGCCACGAGCGTAGCGAGTGGTTCAAAAACTGGAATCTTGAGCATTGCGAAGGTCTCAAGGCACGAGAGTTGAACAAACTTTGCCGCCAAGTGTAATACAACTTTTTTCCCCTCACTATCGCGAGGAAATATGATTAAAAATCTCATCCAAATGTAAATTAACTTAGAAACCATTTAAAACTCAATGTCGAAACGTATCGTAGAATAGAGTTACTTCGGGAACTTAAATATAGCCAATGGCTTACAAAGTCACCCATGAGAACGACCAATTTAACATGTGAGCTTCGATTGCGCATGTTTACTACGGTCATACAGATCCACTTATACTAGGCAGTAGGGGGCTATAGGAATTAGAGCAATGTCAAATTACTTTATTCACAAGAGTGTAAAAAGCGTTTTTACCCGCTCGTATTAAACGATAAACGAGCGCTTTACGAGCTAGTGAGGGGAAAAATAATATGATGGTTGTCACAACCTAAAATTTTATTACAAAAGAATACCCTATTTATTTAGTATCTGTATCTATGTATATGAGCCTTATTAATAACTAGCGACCCGCCCCGGCTTCGCACGGGTACTATACCTACATAAAAACGTTCCTCTTGAATTACTCTACCTATTAAAAAAAAATCTCATCAAAAGCCGTTGCGTAGTTTTAAAGATTTAAGCGTACAAAGGGACATAGGGACAGAAAAAGTGACTTTATTTTATACTATGTAGTGAAAGGTCCCACTTGTCAATTACCACAAGGGTGCTTGCTTATCACGGACTTTTGATAATTTGTTTAAAGATGCAAGCTAATTTCACCATGTCATATGCAACAGGGCTTTTTACTATTAACTCACATAAAAGATACTTGACTGTCTTGTTCCATTTACATATCTACTTTATAATCAATACCTATTGTTCTCCTAAATTAGTCAACGTAATATTTATTAATAGTTGTGTTTTAAGTTATGTTGGATTAATATAGAATTAATTTATTGATTCAATGGCTTCATGTTTTAGCAAGCTTTTAATCCGTAATGGCGCCATTATTACATAATTTACATACGATGGAAATACAAATGTATGTTTTGTCTGCCGCAATAACGTACAGCCATTCGCGTAAAGTCCAATGAATCATGACGCATCAATTATGATAACTTTTAGCCTGTTAATTACGAAAATTTCCTTTGTAGAGTTATGCAAAATATTTACACATAGATTAGAATATACTCGTAATAAGAATGTGCAAACCATTTATATGTTCCTGGATCATGCTCTGCCAGCGTTTGCTTACTCTCTCTGACCGGATCAGGTCTATGATGGGAACGAAATTTAGCACATGCGCCATACAATCCCTGTTCAGTATGTCTAATATTGTGTATGTTTTTTCTGTACTTTCTCCATCTGCATTCTAAAACAAAAAATATTCTAGAATATATGTAGGCACCTACCAAGTCATCTGTTATCTGTGTAATCACCTTGTTGTAAAATCACCTGCTAATGTATTTGCATGAAACAGACTATTAAGTCGAGTCTGTGTCCTGAGGGCTACCAATAGTCCAAGTTGTAATATTTGTATGTTTAGACATAAGGAATTGTTACAACTTTAATTTGTTAAAAATCCATATTAAATTGGCTTGAAATTTAGTAAAAAGAAGCTTTTTAGAAATTTATATAGAGTGAGCTCACCCTACAGATGTCAAAACTCTTATTTTCACTTAAGACAGTGTAGAATAGAACAGCCTAAATGATTGGGCTTCTATAATACATTTATTGGTCCACATGTATATTATTTTGGAATTTAAATATTTATCAAATGGGTTACTCACATAATTTAAAGTTGATAATTGCTCGACATGTTTCGATTCATTTAGAAGGTCCTCATCATGGAGTACCCGCGACCAAAGCCCGACGTGTACTGCGGGCTTGTGATCATTGCGGATCCTCTAAATGGATCGAAACATGTCGAGCAATTATCGACTAAAATTACGTGAGTAACCCGTTTGATAAATATTTAAATATGTCTGAGTCTCATGTTAGTGCTCCAAAAATTCCAAAAATTCCAAAATATTTTAGAATTATTTTAAAATATTTTGCAAAAGACCTCTAGTTTACAGGACAAGATAATATGTTAATTATGTAATGCATTTTAAATGTGTAATCAATGTTTTATAACTTACTTGTTCAGTGTTATTTTCAGCTTGTGTGCCAGCATCACCACTGTCTGTCGAGGGTTCTGAAGGTGCTTGGCCTGAAACAAGTAGTTTAACATGAGATATATTTGCCTTGAATAAACTTTATACAGGGTGGTCCGAACCTTGACGTCAAAAATTTTTTTTTAGATTCCTCACGTCATGTACTATCAGAATATACCCCCATGTATGTTAGCCGATTTTTTGTAGTTTTCGAGTTATGAATTTTAGATTTTTTTTTCTTTGAGAAATTCTGCAGATTCAAGAGGCATTTGCTTGATCAGTATGCAGTGGCGTAACAATAGGGTGGCAGGGCTGGCAAAATGCCACGGGCGAATTTAAATTTAGCATTAAACTGAGTACAATGTGACGATTTTTACTGATAGGGCCCCATCAAAATAATTTGCCACAGGCCCCAGATGCCACTGTCAGTGTGGTGCCTCGCTGATATATTCTATATGGCGGCCGCTCATGTTATTGCCAAAAACACAAAGATACCTAGAGATGCCTGGGTAGCAGCGAGGAGTCAAGGATAATACATAGCAAGAATAGGCTTTCATTTTTTTCCCCAAAGCTAAGCAAGTCCGTCATCTGTATGCATATTTAAAAAATGTTCCACTCACTTTCATTTTGTTCTGTTGCTACATGATTGCCATATGGGCGGCTTCTTGATTTCCAGGCAACTTGGCCTTCTGAGTCCTCAGCAGGTTGATGCCAGCTATCTGCTGGTGATGTTTTGAGCTTATAACCTTTGAGCATCTTCTCCTGTTCTGGTGCCATAAGGGCTCTGTAGCAAAGATGAAATTAAACACATAATTTCATGTATATTTAGTGATCTTGGAAATGGTTCAAATTACTAATCATTTTGATGAAAATTCATCAATATTATTTTTCCAGAGGAAAGCAATTTGCTGTAACTTGTGTGTGTAGTTATCCCGTTTTTTACCAAATTAAGTTCAAGCAATGATGTCAATATCATTCACAATTATTTACATTAGATTGATTTTTTTCATTAATAGAGATTATTTACATTTAATACACAAGTCATAAAATCATTGTCAGAATTTTAATAAGGACCTAATTAACTTTATATCAACTTTGTGTTTTTTTATGAAAAGGATTAAATACTTTGCAACTAACTGAGTTGTTAATTGAATCAAGCATTACTTTGCGGAAGTCCATATTAAAGGATGTACAATATTAATTTGCTATTCCACTATACAAATCATCAAATCACAGAAACAGCAAAGTAATATTGTTCATTCTTTACTAATTGAGTCATCTAACACTATCAATATCACCAATACCTATTCCCTGATATGTAAGTATTAAAAACTGTCATTCTGTATTAACTAATTGTACTCACTTGTGTGCATCTGCAGGATCACTGAAGGTCACAAAAGCATATGTTGGAGTTGGGGTTCTATTTGGACCACGGTCACCCATCCGCAGCCAACAGCTTTTAATGAATCCATATTGAGCAAACACTCCAAATAGCTCAGTCCGTGATGTCTGTAAGATTTGTAGATAAACATTGTAGAAGAGATGATAATGTTTCAATAGTAAAAATATGTAAGTGCTCAATTTAGATAAGTGAAGTAGCAGGGAACTGCAACATTTCAAGTATTTCAAAATGTATATTCTGTTTATCCTATTTCGCCTTATATACTACAACAGTCAATAGTCATGATAAGTTGGTAAACAATAACAGTATTTGGAATGTTGACATTACAAAAGATAAATAATCATAAACACATTGTAAACAAATTGGCAATTGAGCCAATTTCACAAATTTTCAATTTTACCTTAGGGGGTAGATTTGAAACGTACAGCTTTCTAATGGGTATACCATCTTCCGTATGAGTGGGTACACTTCGTAAACCGTATGGCGTGATATCTAGATTCGAATTTAGAGCATCTGAAAAGAAACAGGATCCAACAATTTATGACCGAGCAGGAAGATACAGAGGACACGTTGTAAGGTTACATAAAATAAGTTTCTAACGTACAAATTTCATGACGAGCGACGTGAAGTAGCTCGGGGCCGAAGATCCGCACATCCTCGAGCGCCTCTTCAAGTACATCCTCGATGTCGTACATGGTGGACCGTATACGATTAACAACAAAATCGTACAATCACTTTGAGATTTAATAAGCGAACATTATAACCTTGCCCTGGACTAAACACAAAAAATTTGACGAAATAACACAAAATAAAATTGATAATCGCAAAATGCAGTCAGTCAACATACAACGGTCTTCGCAATTTTTTTATAATATTGCCAGTTTCCAGAAATAGAATAGTACCAGAGATGACTGAGATGAAAATATTTTATGAAAGATGATGGATAAAAAAACTTTTAGTAAGTAGAAAATTTAAACTTTAAACATCTCGATCGTATATTTGATCAAATCACAAATAGATAGCCCAGTTTTTCTGTCAGGAGAATTATTAATTGATTTAGGAAATAATTTGTTTTAGTTACAAATAATATAAAATCACAAACAGATTATATTTAGCCAACATAAGAAACAATTCCATCGGTAGTTTTTCAAACAACACCACAAATAATAAAACGAACGAAACGTAACGTACGATGGGCTTCGTTTGGATGAATGATGAATGACAAATTGACAGCTAAATAAAAATTACGGCGTGGATTTATGGGTTAAAATTTTAGCAAACTGACTGTTGCATTTATTATGAACTAGATACCAAAATGAGATTTTAATGCCTATATTTCATAGGGATATTACTAAGGATAAATTAAAGTTTTATTTCCTAAGATAATGACCGATATTTCAAAAGTTTCAGAGCAAAGTTTGTGCATATCATCGTTAGTAGGGCCGAGTGATTCTCATGTTTTCATTGAGTTATAGCAGTGGTGGAGGATATTGAATGAAATGGTGCCATTAGTGCTTACTTTATTTATAGCGAAACAAAGTTTCATTTGATTCAAAGTCAGAGTCGTTTTTGTTGTCAATATGTATCCAGCGCCGACGCGGCACCCGGCTGCCGCGGTAAGGGTTTGTGTTATTTTCTATATTTATGTAGCTTTTTATTTGTTTACTAGCATAAGATATTCTACACTGCCTCTTGCCACTTGTTATAACTCCAGTTTGATGAATTTGTTATTGAGAATGTGTTTTTTCTTTTCAGGGACCACCACCTTCATCAGGCCCTATTAAGTTCACAATAGCTGATACTTTAGAACGTATTAAAGAAGAATTTAACTTTTTACAAGCTCAATATCATAGGTAAGTATTGTCAGATATAGTAAAATTAAACATTTCATAAGAAACCATAATCACTACTCTTAATCCTGTTTGTAATTGTGTAAATCACTTTGATGTACCCATCTCTTTGCTTACTAATTTCACAAGGTATGGAATAATTACTTCGTCATAGAAAACTAAAGAAAATAAGGGATTTCTACAAAGAAAAAATATCCTTTCACAACCTTAGTCAGGAAGAATGACTTCTCCTCATAGAAAACAGTTACCAAACTAGGTTTTCTACAATTCAAGGGATATTTTGAAACACTTATACATCATAGTATGAAATTATGTTACCACAGTAATAAGCTTGATGAAAGTACTTTACCTGATCTTATTACTTGCAGTTAATGTATTTTTTGTGATGTTTCCAACCCTCTCCAAGCTTCAAAGATAAGGGTGACTGAATAACTATATCTGATAAAGTAGTTGCATTTAATGGTTAACATAATTATGTATTAACTATTCAATCTCTATAGAATATAAATTTCCTTTTAAAGCTGGAAAATAAAACAATACATTGATCTTTATTGATAAATTGTTATTTTTTCATTTTCAGTTTAAAATTAGAATGTGAAAAGCTAGCTAGTGAGAAGACAGAAATGCAGAGACATTATGTTATGGTAAGTATCAAACGCGTTACTCACATAATTTAAGTAGATAATTGCTTAACATGTTTCGATCCATTTGAGAAATATTTAAATATGTTTGAGTCCCACATCAGTTATTATTCTAAAACTACATTGATATGTAGATGGTTATTTTCTTGCGCGTGGCACATCGCGCCACCTCAAATCGCCTTCTTCTACCTTCTAACAATAAGTGTTATTACATTATTTACTGTTTTAAGTAAAACAAGTGTACTAGCAGATATCCAGAATAACGAAAATGCTTGAGTTTGGTACTGAATTACAAGACCGCGATATACGCGAAAATCGCTATACGCGATTTTCTCTGGAACACATCACTCGCGTAAAGCGGGGTATTACTGTAATTATATTCATAAGTATATTGAAATTGTGTTACTGACAATAATTATTTCTCTTTCAGTATTATGAGATGTCCTATGGCCTTAATGTAGAAATGCATAAACAGGTAAGTTAAAAGGTTTAAAAGTTATAGATGTATATGTGAAATGAAATATATTTATGCAAAGAGCAACATTAATATTACAATGTATATGGGTCCTGAGCTAGGAGTCCCTGTGTTACAGGACCCAAGGAAGAATGTATGTGTAGCATTATGATTAAAGGTGTGTTTCGAAAATATTCTTCTCTTTTATATGGAAAATAGATTTGTTTCAATATGCTTCAACATAAAATAAGAATATTTTTGAGAACAGCTCCACTTTATACATATCATTTACTTTATTCTGGAATTTATAATTAATTACTTACCTTTAATTATGAGCCATCAACTTATTAAAAAAATTATTATTATATTCAAAGCTATGAAGCCTTAATTGAACTTAGTGTGGGACTAGGTTGATTTCTGTAAGATGGTCCCATGATATTTATTTATAAGAAAGCATTGTCACAGAATAAATAAAACTGTTGGAGATTATTATCTTTACTTCAAAAAACTAAATACAACACGGACCATGTAAAAGCCATACTATAGTTATATATTTGTTTCAGACGGAGATAGCAAAGAGGTTGAGTGCTATAATAAGCCAGGTGGCCCCATTCTTGGCTCAGGAGCATCAGCAGCAAGTGGCCACAGCCGTGGAGAGAGCCAAGCAGGTCACTATGTCTGAACTTAACGCTATTATTGGGGTATGTTGTATTTTTTTAATTCCATACCCATAGAGTTCTTCCGGAAGTAGGTTTCACGTAAAGTACCACTGCAATCCAAATCTCTAATATGGAATAAAAAAAATAACAACCAGTGTTATGTTATAACACTTTATGATTTTTTATGCAATATAATTTTTTGCTTTCATAACTGTCTAGGCAAAGAAATAAGTTGTTTTTTTTTGTATCATTTAGTAATTTTATCATTTTTTAAATTATTAACGATTTATACAACTTAATCTGTATTACATTTTTATCAATTACAAAATACAGTGATGTTTCACTTTCATACTGAAAATAGGCTTTCTGTTCATCACTTTGTTGACTATTCTTTGGGAGGGTATATTGAAATCCTGTTGGATTCATAGACATTGAGCATTATTGTTAACATTTCACAGCAACAGCAACAACAAGGTCTACAACAGCTTCTCGTAAGTCTAGATTATCTCTGGTACATATTTGTTGTGATTAACCTTTGTTCCTGTGTTAGTGGTATTTAATCATCGCACTGCACTTTTTGTGTTGCTCATTTTGGACTTTTGTTGTTACCATGCATATGTCTAGCATTTGAGGTCACTTGGTGTGAGTATGTCCACTAAACTTTAATGATCCATGTTGACAGATTCACTTACAGGCATGCGGCCTTTCGCGCTTTTGCCTGGAGCGAGACACGTCTAAACAGACCAAGCTGCCTCGCGCCAATATTTCTTGGCAAGGCTGCTCGTGACAATTTTTTTTTTAATTATTTTTGTATTTGATTGGGTAGGAAGTGCAAGGACTTAAAAAACTCTCCCACTGTCCAGATTACATTAATCTTTTTTCGTCGTCTCATGGACCTACTTGCACCAAATTGATCTTATTGTAGAATTTTCACAAGTAGTTGTGTTATTATTAACAAATCATAGGTTTCATATTTATAGTAAAGGAGTCCCATACTTTAGATTTTTTCATGACTTACATATTCGTAAAATCGGAGCATATACTAATGGGCAAGATGGCTCGAGATTGTCACTTAAGAATCTTGCGATTAGTTGAATATTTCTGAAAATAAGTATATTATTTTTTCATGATTTCTTCATCCATTCTTTTAATACCTCTGAAAATGCAGAGAAAGTAATATTAATCTAGTAATATTTAATGATTTGGTAAACAAATGCGCAGTACGTTCTCGAGCTTTACGGATTTAATCGAAGCAGTACAAGATAACTCAATGCACTGCCTTTTAAGGCAAGCATGTTGTAAGCGACATTGTCGTGGTATCGAGAGTTTGGAATTGCCTTTGAAGTGGTGTTACTAAATAATACCTTATGTCAATGTAATTAGGTTTACTATTAGAAGCATGAGAGACAGTACTATAGCCGAGAAAATTCAAATATACATTGGATGGCAGTGAGGTTGTAATCACGCAATAGCACTACATATGCAATTCAATGTTCTCGGTAATTAATCTATGTGTAAGTCACATACTTCAGTGCACTGTTGTACAGAAGCATCTTCCATTCATTACCTATGCGTATGGAATTGGATGCATATTGCATTAGGAGGTAAATGTTCATAATTGCCAAATTGGGCAAGCGGATTGCAGACGGCAGTAGTGTGTTCTCATCATCACTCTTCAATAAATGAATAGTCAGTAACTCTTCAATACCATAGTCGACTCTTACAACACCAAATAATTAGGGAATTCCTCCGCGTGGTGACGGCAGTATGCATACATTTCGTGGCTTTACTTATCTACTCAACAGCTCGCTACATCAATCGGGTGTCTTTTCCACCAAGCGAGTGTTGCAGGTACGGTTGAGTATAGGTAAATTCAAGAAAGCTAGCAGGAATGGATTGATGTAAACGAAAGAAAGTATCTATGTGTGGATGTCAAAATTACAGTAGATGGGCATTTCACCGAGCGTTTCAATCGCCGTGACTTCGGTGGCAGCCTTATCACACGAATCCCGCGAGAGATGCAAGAGCTTTTGGATATATTGGTACTTGGTAGACGTAGTTGACAACTAACAAGACATCCAACAAAATAAAATGGTGAGTATGACGTAGCTTGTTGCTGATTCCATTTCGTAGAATCTTGACGAAGCCCGCGGCGGATTTATTTTGTGTATTGAGATCCTGTAATAAAAAGTAATATAACTTAATAAATTGTCGAATAAAATTGTGAGATACCCACGAAAATCAGGTAATAAAGTTGCCACCAAGTCATGCCGGTTGAAACGATCGGCTCGGGGAAATGCTCAGATACAGGTTGGTATAGCAGGGCTGCATACACACAATGATAGATGTCATTAATTCCAGCTTTAGTGAATAGGGATGATGACTGTTGTTAAAATAAATTATTTAACATTATGCACGATATAATACACGAAGAAATTATTACTAAGATGTAGATTACAGTAATTTTTGTACAGAACTTCTATTTAATAAATTGAAAAGAACTTAAAAGAGTAGGTCATTTGGGAGTACTCAAACGTGACGTCACTTTTGAGTATTTCATATAAAATTCCATAGTGGTATGATAGTGGTGATCGTTTTGACAGTTCGAAAAAAGATGCTGATTTGACTTGCCAGTCATCATGTCTATTGACCTGTAAGTATAGTGGCAATTTACCTCCACTAATCACGAATGGTCTGAAGTAATGTTTGGTTTCAGCAGCAGATGCACGCGGGCGCAGGACTGCCGCACGGCGCGGGCGCGGGGCTGCTGGGCGCCGGCCTTCTGGGCTTCCCCGGCGCGCCGCCGTCGCACCAGCCGCCGCAGCACAAGGTAGTCTGCCTATAATCCTGCCATTCCGTACCTTTTTTTATATCTCAGGGGAGAATGCCTTTCGCATCGTCACCTCCAGGATGCTCATTTGGGGGGTGGTGTACAGTAGGTATACAGGGTCTAAAGGTTTATCACAATGTCTTTTACACACTGTATAAATAGATGCGGCTGAAGCACCACACACACTAAGATATAGTATTAACGACCCATTAACCCATGGGTAATGATCCTTTACTGAAAGTAATATACGCTTTCTATTTCATCATGTAACCTTCATCGTATGGATCTAAATTACTATATAAGGAAACCCTTTCTATTAAATAAAGGTCATTGTGACAAACCTTTACACCCTGTATACCTACTGTACAGTGGTATGTGGGACTCACTCTTCCCCTGACCCCCTTTGTCATAGATAGAGGAGGAGAATACCCCCTATAAATCCCTGCTGGGTCACCTACATAGCCATTAAGCGGACGTCATGTTTTAGCATCCATTCGACCACAACGGGGGACTGCCATTCTATACCTGAGCAAAACCTGGCGACTGAAGGTGTCATGCTACGTTACACTTATTAGCTCCAGGTCAGAGCGACACAGCATCGCGACACGATGCGATGCGATAAAATCAAATAGCCAGCTAATACAAATGTCCTACGTGACCACCCCGGCGCGGCGTACGGGCGACGCGAGGCGACGTTATGCGAACGCGATCAGTTTGATATTTTCGAGATGCGACGCCCGAATAGTGTGTCGTTTTGTTTATTGAAAATATCTGATCGATAGGACTTTTCGCGTGCATGTAGGACAAGGCCATCACATGGCATACATTCGCGACTTCGTTGCATCGAATCGCGTCGCTTTGAGTCACCTACGTAGGACATAGCCTTATTTACTTTTGTGGTTGGATATAGGTGGAGCTACCCCCGCCGGCGGACATCAAGCCGCCAGTGCTGCCCGGGGCGCCGCCGCTGCTCGCGGGGCCGCGCGAGGGCGACCGCCTGCTCGACTCCCGCCGGGTAACTGCATAACACTGATAACCAGACCCGGAATTCCGTAGCACTATTCACCTGTCCTACAACGGTCGAGGAATTTAATTTCCTACCTATTTCGTACCTTGTCATAGTAGCTATAATATGACAGTCCTAGCAGCTTTCATATTGATTGTCACTGTGACAAGGTACGAAATTAAATTCCTCGACTGTACTATTAAGGCACTGGTCTCACCGTGAGCTACTAAGCTATGAACTATCGGCTATAAACACGAACAAAAGATATGCACTCCCGTGTAAATAAAAGAGACACGGCGATACTCGCCCAGCTATCAGCTATCACCGCCGAGCGAGTATCGCCGTGTCTCTTTTATTTACACGGGAGTGTGAATGTTTTGTTCGTGTTTGTAGCCGATAGTTCATAGCTTAGTAGCTCGCGGTGAGACCAGTGCCTTAGCGTTGAAAATGTCGGGAAAAATCAAATAGTTTTTTCAGGAATGTATGAAAATTTCGTTATTTTCCGTTTTTTTCGGATTTTTATAGAAATAATCAATGTCACTGTCACTCCTTTCAATATATTTCAATGGACTTTTCCTCAATGACATCGCATTCTCCTAGTATAACTGAAAATTAGACCTGATTCACATTGGTTTAGTGTTGAAAATTAAAGTGGAAACTTTCATTGTTTTTTCCGAAAAAATACGGAAAAACGAGCTATTTGGAAAGAAACAAGATTTAATCCGGAAATTTTCAACGCTAGTACTATTTCACGTAATTTCAAAATTATATCGACCCTTCTGAAACCGCCATATACAGAAGGCCTAATCTGAAATCCAAAAATCACAGAAAATGAGAATGCTCTTGGTTTTTGGCCACCTCCGACCACCATATCAGAAATTTTGTTCTATTTCCGGACAAAACAATTCTGTTTTTTTTTTTATTAATTCAAAATAGTTCAAAATCATTGTTGCCGATGCGAGTCGAGCGCCGCTCGGGGTGAGGGCGCAGGGGCCGGGGTCGCCCCACCAACCTCTGAGATCCGATTGCGAGTCCTACCGTACGGACGTTGATTTTTAAATATATATTTTCTTTTCTATTAAATCGTTAAAATTGTACTGTATAAAGTGCTGTATTATTAATTAAAGTATAGTGTGTTAATTAGCCAGTTTTATTTGGACCACAAGACCTACAAACATTACAAAGTGGTCTTCGAACCGGATGCTGAATGTACCATACACCAAAGATGGTTAACACACGGAGTACTATACGACGACAAAAGGAAAAGAAAGAAGAAGAATTACAACAGATTCCAATTCAGCAACTAGAAACGCCAGCAAAGGACGAAGAAAATAAAACCCAGGTCGATAAGACTATTATTTTAGAAACGGGTAGCCAGATAAAATCCGAACAAAGGGAGATTGTGAAAGCGCGAAGTCAGTGTTCACGCAAAACTAGTTATCCTGGCTCTAAAATGTCGACTTCGTCTTCTAAAATAGCACAAAGAAAGAAGCTGGAGCTGGAAGCCGCTGAAGCAAAGGCTCGCATACAAATGGACTTGATAGACAAAAAACTTCAAGTGGATCTCGCCGAACTGGAAGATGAAGAATACAGTCCACCATCAGAACAAGAACAACAATCGGTTAACAGTGATGTCGCCAAGTGGGTCGAGCGCAGCCAGCTGGAAATGGAAATACAGCAAGCCCCCGAAACTGGAAATAAATCGGGCCTGTTGTGTACGTCGGCAGCAGCAGTTGCCGGCACTGACGTGCCAGTCCAGGAGCTAGCTAGCGCACTGAAGGCATTGGCCACCGTATCTGCATCTAACAATAACCAAAACGCAAGGTTGCTGAGCCGCATCAGCACGCCGAAAGAACTACCCGTGTTTTACGGCGAACCAATGGAGTGGTTGCAATTCAAGCAAGCTTTCGAAGAGTCAACCAGGGTGTGTAGCTTCAGTGATACTGAAAATATATGGAGATTACGAAAGTGTCTTCGTGGACCCGCTAAAGAAGCCGTCAGCGCGCTGCTTATGAGCGGCACGTCACCTGATACCCTCATGTCCACGCTAGAACTACAGTTTGGAAATCCAGAGTTAATCATATCACGCATGCTAACGGAAATTAAAAAACTACACGCTCTTCCACCCGAATATCATAAAGAAATAATTACATTTTCCGTGAAAATAAAAAACTATGTAACAGCTGTCCGTGCCTTGGGCCGCGGAGAGTACCTACAAGAAATGAACATAGTAGGCATTATCCTATCGAAGTTACCTACGGTGCTGCTACCTAAGTGGAACGACTATAGTTATACGTTAATTAAAGAGGGAACTAAAGCTAAACTGGACATCCTCTCTGAGTTTCTCCACGAGGAAGCCATAAAGGTGTCAACGTGCAGTGCATCTCTTATCCAACTTCGATCGGACTATAAACGAAAGAATTATAGTGAAAACAGTGACTTTAAACCACAATCAGTTTTGTTACAAACTAATCAAACAAATGTCGTCGAAAAATGTCGCTATTGTCGCACGGGAAAACATAATTTGCCAGATTGCAAAAAGTTTAAAAAGTCACTACGCAAGGATCACTACGGCAGCATGTGAAAAGATTCGGCTTATGTTATAAGTGTTTGCTATCGCATTATGATAGACAATCGTGCGCGGCAGCCGCCTGCGACGTGGAGGGGTGCGGGCAGGCGCACCACCGCCTCCTACACTACGTGCCGGGTCAAAATGCAACTGCGCGACCTACTTCCTATGACGTGGTAGAAGTGTCGGACACTAGTGCTCAAACAGAAACTGTAACGCATATAAACATTACCCAGGGCGTAGCGTTGTTAAAAGTAGTGGCTGTAAACATCCACGGACCTAACGGTGTGATAAAAACAACATGTCTCCTTGACGATGGCAGTAGTGTGAGTCTCATAAGTGCAGACCTCGCGGAGCGCGCGGGGCTGCGCGGGCGGCGGGAACGTTTACGTGTTTGCGGCCCTTGGGTCAATACGGAACTGATGTGCGAAGCCCAGCTGATCGAATGCTCGATATCTAATAATAACGGGACAATGTTTAACTTTACCGCGCGTAGTTCGGATAAGCTCAACTTACCTGTGCAAAACCTCGGAGTAATTAATTGTGGCAAATATAAATATCTGGACCCTATAAAAAAATATTTGTGTACTGAAAACCTTAAACCTGAAATGCTCATCGGACAAGATAACTACCACTTACTTGTACCTCTGGAAGTCGTGCTGGGCGGCGAGCTCGAACCCTGCGCGACTCGCTGTCCGCTGGGCTGGGCAGTCCACGGGCCGAATGCTGCATCTGTAATGACACAAAAGAAGACACATACCTCATTGCATATAAGTCACAGTGACGAACAAAATATTGCTGCCGAAAATAATCAAATCCTACGAGAACTACAAGAAGAAATGCGTCGATCTTTCTCCATCGATTCAATGGGTGTGTCTGCCAAACCTAGGCAGAACTTGGAGGACGTACTCGCCCAGAAGCAACTGGAACAAACCTCTGAACTCATCGATGGGCAATGGCAAGTTGGCTTACCATGGAAGGATCCTTGCTGCGCCACTGTAGACTCGTACCCAAATGCGTTATCGAGACTAAAAGGAGTCGAATTAAAAATGAAGAGGAGTGAGGAGTATGCACGAAGGTATAAGGAACGCATACAGCATTTACTCGATAATAACTACGCCGAAAAGCTGAAGAATCCCTTATCGTCACCAAGAACCTGGTACTTACCTACACATGGCGTCGATAATCCAAATAAAAAGTGCCTTCGTTTGGTATTTGATGGATCTGCAAAATCAAATGGATTTAGTTTAAATAGTTACCTGTACAAAGGGCCTGATTTATTAATGCCGCTAATAGGAATAATGTGGCGATTCCGCGAAAATAAGATCGCGATCTCCGGTGATATAAAAGATATGTTCCTTAGAGTGAAAATAAAGGCCGAAGATCAACACGCTCTGCGTTTTCTGTACCGAGATAATCCTGAAGATCCTGTAAACACTTATCTGATGACGTCACTGATATTTGGAGCCAATTGCGCGCCGTTCATCGCTCAATTTATCAAAAATAAAAATGTTAGACGTTTTGAACCTACTTACCCAGAGGCGGCTAACGCTATCTACATGCAACACTACGTAGACGACTACATTGACAGCTTACCTGACGAAGAAACTGCAATGAAACTGGTTCGTGACGTCACCTACATACATGCACAACGGAACTTCCATATACGCAATTGGAATAGCAACAGCCAGACTGTCATCAACAGCATACCAAAAGAGACTCTCGGTAACAGTGCAGTAAGATTCAAAGTCGGACAACAGTACGAGGGCGAGCGAACACTTGGATTGTTGTGGAATCCTAACGAAGACACTCTCGGGTTCGATGTCTCGCTGAAAAAGTTATCTGAAAATATAATCAAAGGGATAGAAAGGCCCACGAAAAGAGACATTCTGCGCGTCGTTATGTAAATTTTTGACGTGTATGGATTTTTATCGCCTTTTACAATAAATGGACGATTAATCGTACAACTAACTTGGCATCTTGGAGTGACTTGGGACCAGCAAGTACCTGAAGTCATCTACGAAAAATGGCTGAAATGGATAAATCAATTAAACTCCATGCGCGAAATACGCTTACCTAGGTATTATAAGAATCCTGCTACGGGTGCGAGCAAGACAAACGCAGATTGTGCAAGTGCGAGCAGGATAGATAAAGTCTGCACAAGCGGGAGTGAGACTATCATAGATATTGCGAGCGGGAGCGAGACGCGACAAGACGCTCTTATCAATGGAGCGGCCGTTGATTCATCTACAAGGAAACTAGTTTTAATAACTATGAATACTTATACAGATCTACAACTTCATTTATTTTGCGATGCATCGACGAAAGTTATGTGCGCAGTGGCATATTGGCGTTGGATAGACAACAACATAGTTCGTACAGCGTTTATAGCAAGCAAATGCCGCATCGCAAGCTTGAAAACAACGACCGTGCCCCGTCTAGAACTGAATTCTGCAGTTATGGCAGCTCGATTAGCTGAAACAATAATTAAAGAGCACAGAATAAAACCGGAACGTCGTATATTTTGGAGTGACGCGACCGTAGTGTTGTATTGGGTACGAAACAACGCTCGCACATACAAGCCTTACATCGCAAGCAGGCTCGGCGAAATCGATGAATTAACTAACATTAATGAATGGAGATATGTGCCTACGCACCTAAACGTAGCCGACATACCTACCCGAGAATCGTACGAACGCCTTGTGTTACCTACAGAGTGGATACTGGGACCTGCATTTCTAACAAAAGGTGAGAACGAGTGGCCTCAAAATATTTTAAGCAAAGGGATAAATAATGAGGTTTTAGAATGCGTGATGACATTAGCGCCGTGCATCGAGGAGAACGTGCCGATACCCGACCCTGGAAGATTCTCGTCATGGTTACGACTGCTCAGGGCTACCTTTACAATGCTACAATTTATAAATAAATGTAGACGTAGTCAAGAAGATGATGGCATTTTGATGGAGAAAGCTGAAAGGTTACTTATAAAATATTCTCAAGCACATATGTTTTCTGAAGAAATTAATAAATTAAAAAATGGAATATACTTACCTAAAACGAGTAGACTACTTACCTTATCGCCGTACCTCGATGAACACGGTGTATTAAGGCTCGAGGGCCGCATCGACGCTGCCGCTGGAATTGGACCTGAAACAAAACGACCTTCGATCTTGGATGGACGCGACTACGTGGTACGCCTCCTAGTGAAACATCATCACGTTCTCGCAGCGCACGGAAACCAAGAAACGGTCGTAAATAACCTGAAACAAAGACATTGGATATTAAAATTAAGACCTACAGTTAAAAATGTCACAAAAAAATGTATGCTATGTAGAATAAGGAAATGTAAACAAGAAATGCCACGAATGGGAGACTTACCTGGAGCCCGCGTTGCCCACCATCAGCGCGCATTTACCTACACCGGCGTGGATTTATTTGGCCCGTTAGAAATTACTGTGGGAAGAGGGAGGCAAAAAAGGTACGGAGTCTTGTTTACATGTTTAACTGTGAGGGCCGTGCACATTGAAATTGTTAATTCACTTACCTGTGATTCATTTATAATGGCACTTCGACGAATGGGAGCCCGACGTGGCTGGCCACAGTACCTTTACTCAGACAATGGTACTAATTTTCGAGGCACTGACACCGAGTTACGGAAATCAATCCAGGACCTGGACCAGGAGTACCTCAAACGTGAGGCGCTAAATTATGGGACTAAATGGACATTTATCCCACCCGGAAGTCCACATTGGGGTGGAGCATGGGAGAGACTGATCAGGACAGTAAAAGAATGTTTAAAAGTCGTGTTAAAAGAGCGGGCACCGCGAGAAGAGACGCTGTGTACACTATTGGCAGAGGTCGAGAGCATCGTGAACAGCCGGCCGCTAACACACGTCTCCGTGGAACCTGGAAGCACAGAAACCCTAACACCCAATCACTTTCTTCTTGGATCTTCTTCAGTGTTACCTCATCTCGGTGCCTATAACGACTCTGAATATTTTCTAAGAAAACAGTGGAGAATTGCCCAACGGCTAGCAGATTTATTCTGGAGAAGATGGGTAAAAGAAATTCTTCCCGACCTGCTACCAAGAAAAAAATGGACTCAAGAAGTGAGACCTCTACAAGTGGGAGATCTGGTGCTAATCATAGACCCAGAAGGACCTCGCTGCGCCTGGCCTAAAGGCCTAGTTGAACAGCTTTTACCAGGTAAAGACGGCCGAATAAGGGCCGTTAAGATTAAAACCAAGAGTGGTGTACTCACCCGGTCAGCGGCACGTATCGCTAGAATACCAATAGATGGTGAGTGCTGCTAAGCAGCACTGGGGTGGAGAATGTTGCCGATGCGAGTCGGGCGCCGCTCGGGGTGAGGGCGCAGGGGCCGGGGTCGCCCCACCAACCTCTGAGATCCGATTGCGAGTCCTACCGTACGGACGTTGATTTTTAAATATATATTTTCTTTTCTATTAAATCGTTAAAATTGTACTGTATAAAGTGCTGTATTATTAATTAAAGTATAGTGTGTTAATTAGCCAGTTTTATTTGGACCACAAGACCTACAAACATTACAATCATAATAAACTAAGTGATTTATTTATATTCAATGTAACAAACAAAGACTATAAGGACTAAATGAGAATAAAATTATAAATAAACTAAAACTAATTAAATCATAATTGTGTTTTTTGTTAATTCAATTTTAACGGGCAAATTTTATTGTCTGGGCGGCAGTACGTTTATTTGCATGGCGTCAAAACATTAGCTATATAAAATCCTAGCTCACCCACGTTTCATTCCAGCGGCACTCTGTATCCCCGCACGAGCGCGAACAGAAATACCGGCCGCGCTCGCCGGCGGAGCCCGAGGCGCTCGACACCAAGCGACGGAAGGAGGAGAAGGTACAACATGTCAGTCTCTGTAGTGTATGTCGTCTTTTATACCGTCCGTTTGGTTACCTGCCGTGTCATCTGACTAGCAATAGCCGCCTTCCGCTGCGAACGGAGCGGACTCGTGAAAGACTTCGTTTAACGTTCATTGCGGATGCTGATGGCACTAGTGACCGTAAAGTACTAACAGCCAGCGATGTACGTGAAACGGACCCATTGATTAGTCCGCTACGCTTGCGGTGAAAGGTGCAATATAAATAGAGTTATTTATTATAGAAGAGTTGTATTGTAGACATAAAAGATAACGCTATTGCCTATTATGGTGGTTACTCGATTGCTAAAAATCGACTTTTGATAAACAGGGAGTTTACCGCAAACATTATTTTGAACCGCGAACAGGTTGAAAATTGAAAGCAACTAAATGTATCATTTTAATTACGGCTTAACCCTCCATCCATAAGAGAGACTACTGCTTGTCAAATTTGAACCCTAATAGCAGTGAATGAAATGAATGAAGCTCTTAACCACAATGGGAGAATATGGATTCGGATGCATAAGAGGGTTAATTAATTGGACTGACAGAAATTTTCTAGAATTTACTTATTGATGTTTGCGGTTAGCTATAGCCCAAAGGCAATTTTTTTTAATTGCAATTCTCTTACTATGAATAACTCTGCTATAACTAAGTTTTATATAATTTATGACACTTTTAAGACGACAAATGATTACACATCAGGTAATTTAAAATGGACTATACAAGCTTTTCCAAATGTTTGCATGTCGAAGTGACGTTTTGTGTGTGATTCGGTTTGTTTATCAAATTTATATTGTTGGTGTTATTGATTGTCATGAATGTCATGATATGATGTTAAAGATTTCGCTTGTAACGCACAAAAATGTCGTTTGAATGAAACCCGAATTTCATCTTTACCGAATTAATGCATGTTTAGCAAACATTTCTTAGAATTGCTTTTTTCTTTCTGGCAAAACTGTTTACTTGTAGATTTTTAATGATCAATTTGCTTGTTACAGGACAGTGATGCGGAGAAAAGCGACCAGGATTTAGTAGTGGATGTAGCGAATGAGGTACCTACATCTTTAATTATTTGTATTTCGTTTAACAATATGTTGGTACCAATGACATTAATTAAGTAGACACCCTATGCGGAACAAAAATAGCAAAAACATGGGGCAATATGATATTAGGCCCTTATGTCCGGATAATATCGCTAACTTATTTACTCTAAGAAACAAGTTTCACCGAAACTAGTGCTCAATGCTCTAATCATTAAGTGTCATATTCGCAAATTATTATTAAATAAGACGCCAGCAAAAAAAAATCACACCTATAGCTATCCTGATGATATGGACCCACAGGGTTGGTATTGTGCACGGAAAAAGTTTAACGTAATTTTACCGTACCTTTTTTATGTCACTGGTTGCTATAGTTAGGTTCTCCTGGGTAACCCTTAAAGTTACAATTTTATAGCATTAAAACTCACTACATTTTGGTTTTTTCGACAGTTAGGTAGTTGTTAGGTTTAACATGGACGTTCCGCTTGAGCGTCTAGTCAGACCTTAGACTAAGTGTAAAGGCCAGAGTAGCAAGCTTCCAGCCATGCGTCCGGCGGGGCGTATAGTAGCGCATAGAGTGTCCAAGACTTATGTCCGGCAGACACTCAGGCCACGCGCATATATTTGCATTTGTTTAACATGGACGCTCCGTTCGAGCGTCTACTCAGGCCTTAGGGATTACGCTAGCTTACGCGGATAACCCGCAACGGACACTCGCCTCAAACATATTGTATAGTCACCGCTAACTGGCTCGGCGCGTGCGACGGACTTTAGTATGGTTCCTGTGTCACGCGGACCGGAGGTGCTAGGCGCGGTCCGTCCGTAAAAGTCGTTTCAGTATCGCGCTGACCGCTTCGGAGTACAAACGTGAACAATGCATCCAATGTGGAGAGTAAGAGAGATGACTGTCTTGCGCGGACGCGTGCGCTCCGCGTGATACTGAAACGTTCACTGGAGTGCTCGTCGCGCGAATGCCTCCGCGCCACTATGAAACGCGCCATTGATTCAATACATATTGCTCTCCGCGGGCGGTCCGCGTCACATAGGAACCAGCCTAACGTCCGTCGCTCGCGCCGAGCCAGTTAGCGGTGTCTATCTTTGAGACGAGTGTCCGTTGCGGGTTATCTTCGTAAGCTAGCGTAGTCCCTAAGGCCTGAGTAGACGCTCGATGCGCGTGGCCCGAGTGTCTGCCGGTCAAAAGTCTTGAACACTATGCGCTACTATACGCCCGCTCACTGCGCACGCGGCGGGCACACCGGAGCGGACTTGTTTCTTGAATTTGACGCTAAGTTAGGCGCTTGTTAGCGGACTCGCGGCGGGTGTCCGGTTTCGGAGCGGGACCGCGAGCGCGCTGGCGGCGGGCGTCCACGTAAGCTAGTAAAGGCCCTTAGGCCACGGTCGTACTGCACACGCCGCATGCAGCCGACAACGTTCCGTCGCACGCAGCGTGAATGGTGTGTTCGAGAATGCTCGGGAGTGGTCGTTTTCGCCCGCTACGTGCGGCGTCCCCCCGCCATACATCATTCAGACGCTGCGTCCGACGGGACGTTGTCGGTTGCGTGCGGCGTGTGCACGTGCAGTACGACCGTGGCCTTAGTCTTAGACAGCGTGTGGTTGTGTGTACAGGAGGAGCGCGGGTCGCCGAGCGTGCGCGCGGAGGCGGAGCGCGCGGAGAACGGGCCGCGGCCCGCCTCGCGCGGCTCCTCGTCCAGCCGCTCCACACCGAAGAGCTCCAATGACGTACGTACATCATACAGCGTGTGGTCATGTCGCGTGTACACAGGAGGAGCGCGCGGAGAACGGGCCGCGGCCCGCCTCGCGCGGCTCCTCGTCCAGCCGCTCCACACCGAAGAGCTCCAAGGACGTACGTACATCATACAGCGTGTGGTAATGTCGCGTGTACACAGGAGGAGCGCGCGGAGAACGGGCCGCGGCCCGCCTCGCGCGGCTCCTCGTCCAGCCGCTCCACACCGAAGAGCACCAAGGACGTACGTACATCATACAGCGTGTGGTAATGTCGCGTGTACACAGGAGGAGCGCGCGGAGAACGGGCCGCGGCCCGCCTCGCGCGGCTCCTCGTCCAGCCGCTCCACACCGAAGAGCTCCAAGGACGTACGTACATCATAATTTTCAGAACACTTGCTTTCTAAGCGCTCTATTGCTTGTATTCGTCGTGGGTGCTATGGAAAAGTGAAGTTCCCCAGGGAAGTAGGTATATAAATGTTAGTAATATTATTTAGTCTTAAAATTTATTTTGAAAATCATATGCATCTTGGTCGATAAGAGAATTACAAACTCGAGTCATTAAAAGCCATTCTACAGACTCTCGTTAGTAATACCATACTTACCTCCCTAAATGCACAATACAGTGTGTAAGTTTAATACGGGCGATCAATTAAACCAGGCATGGGATTCATTAGTGTAATCATGGATTACAAGGTTTTTTTTAAAATTACTCTCAATTATGACCCCACAGAATTTTTTAAAGATTATCGGAGCAGCAATGTAGGTACGAACATTTGTTATTGTTGATATGGCAGTTATGTCACCTGCTTTTGAAATTAGCTGTCATCGAGTCTTTAACTCGCGTATGTTGCTCTACATTGCGGGCCGAATTATTTTGTATGGAAAATTTTGTTGCTCTAATTTTAAGTAAAAGTTATTTGAATGTACTTATTATGTCGTAAAATAACACCCGTTAAGAGCTTCGCCCGTATTAGACTAATGTAGTTTCTTTCTATTTAAGAACGGTACGCTAATGTATCATCAATCTACAACAAAAAATATGGAACTCTAAAGAATGAGCCCGATTTGTCCCTTTCAGTCACTTGATATTTCTGTTCATTACACCAAAACTGTCATTTTATATAAACAGGAGAAACCAGGCACGCCCGGCGGTAAACCAGCGCGGGCAGCCACACCGACCGGCCGCTACGGCTTCCCCCCCCTCGCCGCCTACCGCCCCCCGCACCTCGACCACGCGCGCACCAACGGCCAGCCGCCGCACAAGCCGTGAGTCCACTTGTCTACTTGTATACACAGGAACCAGGGCCGCTCCTGCCCCCCCCCCCCCCCCCTCGCCGCCTACCGCCCCCCGCACCTCGACCACGCGCGCACCAACGGCCAGCCGCCGCACAAGCCGTGAGTCCACTTGTCTACTTGTATACACAGGAACCAGGGCCGCTCCTGCCCCCCCCCCCCCCCCCCCTCGCCGCCTACCGCCCCCCGCACCTCGACCACGCGCGCACCAACGGCCAGCCGCCGCACAAGCCGTGAGTCCACTTGTCTACTTGTATACACAGGAACCAGGGCCGCTCCTGCCCCCCCCCCCCCCCTCGCCGCCTACCGCCCCCCGCACCTCGACCACGCGCGCACCAACGGCCAGCCGCCGCACAAGCCGTGAGTCCACTTGTCTACTTGTATACACAGGAACCAGGGCCGCTCCTGCCCCCCCCCCCCCCCCCTCGCCGCCTACCGCCCCCCGCACCTCGACCACGCGCGCACCAACGGCCAGCCGCCGCACAAGCCGTGAGTCCACTTGTCTACTTGTATACACAGGAACCAGGGCCGCTCCTGCCCCCCCCCCCCCCCTCGCCGCCTACCGCCCCCCGCACCTCGACCACGCGCGCACCAACGGCCAGCCGCCGCACAAGCCGTGAGTCCACTTGTCTACTTGTATACACAGGAACCAGGGCCGCTCCTGCCCCCCCCCCCCCCCCCCTCGCCGCCTACCGCCCCCCGCACCTCGACCACGCGCGCACCAACGGCCAGCCGCCGCACAAGCCGTGAGTCCACTTGTCTACTTGTATACACAGGAACCAGGGCCGCTCCTGCCCCCCCCCCCCCCCCTCGCCGCCTACCGCCCCCCGCACCTCGACCACGCGCGCACCAACGGCCAGCCGCCGCACAAGCCGTGAGTCCACTTGTGTACTTGTATACACGGGAACCAGGGTGCTTACTGCTTAGCCCCAAGTTGCCAATCGCTAGCGCTTAGTAGCGTATCGTAGTTTTCCCTCTCTGTCACTCTTCCATATTAGTGCGACAAAGACAGTTAGCTGCCTTTCGCTTACGATTGACGATTAAGCGCTAGCGATTGGCAACTTGTCTAAGCACCCTGGGCCGCTACGGCTCCCCCCCCTCGTCCACTTGTCTACTCGAAATGGCGTCCGCGGTAACAAATGGTTTTGATTGTCTATTGATTTCAGTCTCCTCGAGGTCTATGTCCCATTTTACAGTATAAAGAACCTATAGAACCAACCGGCACACTTTGATTTACGATATCCATTACAATAGAGGCCAGGATGCTTAGCCAAGTTGCCAATCGCTAGCGCTTGCTAGCGCATCGTAGTTTTCCCTCTCTGTCATTCCTTCATAATAGTGCGACAAAGAGGGAAAACTACGATGCGCTAGCAAGCGCTAGCGATTGGCAACTTGGCTAAGCACCCTGCTATCTTGTGAATAATTGTAACATTGACAGTCGTAAGCCCAACTATGTTAAGTTAACGCCCCTTTTATATTCCAGGGCATACTCATACCACACATGTGGCGGGCCGCTCCAACCGGTCCCGTTCCCCGCGGACGCGTTAGTCGGGCCCGGGATACCCCGCGGCGCGCGGCAAGTCGCCGTGCTGCCGCATGGGGAGGTCGTCTGTGCTGTGGCTTTATCTGTGAATAATGGGACGAGACACGCCTATACAGGGGGAAAGGGATGCGTGAAGCTGTGGGATATTTCGAATCCAGGCTCGCCTAATACGCTGGAGCCTTTGTCACAGCTGGATTGTCTGGTGAGTTGACAATAGTGTACAGTATAGAGTTTGTTTGTAAATAAACGTGGTAAGTTATGCTTGTATTGTATAAGTTGTGAGACATTTCGAAACCGGGTCCCCTAATACACGGGAGCCTCTCTCACAGTTGGACTGCTTGAGTGCGTAGCCAAGTTGCCAAACGCTAACGCTCGTATCGTAGTTTTCTCACTCTATCACTCTTGCTTATTAGTCCGACAAAGACAGTTAGTTGCCGATTGAACTTTAGCGATTAGTATCTTAGCTACGCACCCTGATGAGTTGACAATTGCAGCAAGTACGGACACGGTGTTTCAGTGTACGCGTAATTACGCGCCATGGGTATTTATTATCGTTTTCCGTTTCAGCAACGCGACAACTACATCCGTAGCGTCAAGCTTCTGCCTGACGGGCGCACTCTCATAGTCGGAGGAGAGGCGTCCAACCTGTCCATTTGGGACCTGGGCTCACCCACGCCCCGCATGCGCGCCGAGCTCACCTCTTCAGCACCCGCCTGCTATGCGCTTGCCATCAGCCCTGACTCTAAGGTTAGCAGGGTCAAACGTAAACCCATGTTCGGAGTCTTTCCGGTGGACAATCTAAAAGTTAAGGCCTATAAAGCTTGATTTTCTTATGAAAGCCTAATCTTCATTAAGACGTCCTCCTTTCCTATTGAATTGTATGATAAAAATCACGACTACAGTTGCTTACTATCGACCACAGGAAAGAAAAATTGCGTGTTCTTCTGAACTGTAGAGCCCCTCTTTCCTGTGGCCAATAGTAAGCAACTGGTAGGAGTGTAGTCGTGATTTTTATCATACAATTCAATAGGAAAGGAGTGCCTTTAAATGACAATAAGGGATTAATAAGAAAATTAACTCTCATAGCCCTTAACTTTTAAAATGTCCACCGGAAAGACTCGTAACATGATTTTAAGTTTGACCCAGCAGTCAAGTTTCTAGGAAAAATAGAGGGTGGCGAATATAGTGGTCCAAGTCAGTATTTTTAACACTTACTTTGGAAAAATCATCAAGAATCAACCGGCACAAATATTACCTATGTTATCGACCAAGCCATCGAGTACCGACTGAGATCCCAAGCAAGATGCTTGTCCTTCTGACGTTGATGATGCGACCATATTTTTAAATTAACCCTTAGGTGCATACAGTATCAAAAACGATACGACCGAAACGACACATGTCGAAATAAGTAATCAATTGTAACTGTCACACTGAGCAACAGAGTTCTAATTAGCATCGCTTGTTTACTTACGTCATTTCAGAAATATGTGATACCATATGCACCTAAGGGTTAATAGTACTGTGACATACATCCATTTTCAGCTTATCAGTTTGAAGAAAAAAAATCTCTAAAAGTTTACCTGCACAAGGTCTCGCTTGTTATAAAAGTCTATAGATAGCCCTTCGTCTGGCAAGCTCCTGCTGCGGGAATGCCTATTTGGATTTTAATTAACTGACAGAAAGTTGAACTTTCAGCAACTTCAATGAAATGAATTGCCAGTTGAAGGGGTTTACCAAATTAGAGGTAATTAGCTGGTCATACAGCCTTCTATGTTCTCGTGTTTTGATATGACAGTACGAAAGTCTGGTTGATGTAATTAAAGACCGAAGAGCTGGCGACTTCCTCGCACAACGCATCAGTATTGCGATACAGCGAGGAAATGCCGCCAGCATCCTCGGTACAATGCCACAAGGGCCAATCTTAGATATAGGTTAGGTTAAGTAGATTAGTTAGATTTAATCTATGTACATAAATTGTAGTTTTGAAAATAAATATATTAAAAAAAACGAAAGTTAAAAAAACTAATTCGGTTTTTCAGGTGTGCTTCAGTTGTTGTTCAGACGGCAATATTGCAGTATGGGACCTTCAAAATCAGACTTTAGTTAGACAATTTCAAGGTGCGTATTATATTTGATTCTGACTCTTGTTGTATATGACAAATTGTCAAGTATTTATTAAAACTCACTGGATATATAATTAATCTTAATAAAAATAGAATGTAATACTACAGATTTGAGAAGAAGAAAACCACACTGCGTCTTATTTTGAACTCCCACAAGGTTGATGTGGTTATTCTTGATACACTTGTATGTTCTATTTTATGACACAAATGTGACACCCCTGGGGTGACGTGGTATAACAAAAAAAAAATGCAATACGTTCTCGAAAATGGCATAACACGAGATTTGTTATTGTGCATCATTTTCATGTACATCTTTTTAGATGTTTAGTACAATTGCTGTGTTTTGTGAGAGACAATTCTTCTTGTGGCTAAACATATACGAGCTCTACACAGCTTGCCACAATAGTCCCACGTTAAATCGTGCAAATAAAAGTCTGATGGATTGAAGTTGCGTTCTGTTCATTCTAATCAAGGAGAATCTCAAGGCCAAAGGCAAACCGGTTTTTGAAAGCCTTGATAATTGTATTTTCTGCCCTCCGGCCGGCAAACAGCACATTACTGATCGCTGCGCTAAACTAAGCTGCCGTTCCGTTGAGCAGAAATAGTACATTATTGCAGAGGCCGGGAAAGCGAATTTCGTGGATGAGTATTTTTTGTCGGACGAAGCGAAGCTGAGGCCGACAATTACATACGAATCCACGAAATTCTATTTCCGTCCGAGGCACATATAGGACTTTTCTCCAAACATGCAAGGAAATAATCAAGAAATTTATTACAATCGATTAAGTAATTCTTCTTGCAAATTGAATAACAATTGAAAAGAAAAACTCTCTTATGATTCCCGCCTAAACTTTTTTTTAATGCATGGTCGTTCATAAAAAATAGTAACGATATCTATGGTTTCATTAAACCGTACCTACACGACCTGACACACCGAGGCGTTTGTAACTCATGATAGAACGAGACGGCCATAGATTTGATCGCCGTCTCTCGCTCTATCCAGACCAGGCGTTTGGTCGTGGCTTTAGAATTTGGCTGTATGCATTTTTTTCAAAGTCCAAAAGTAGTTTTTAAGAAGTAAAAAACAATACATTAATGGATTTTAGTACAATTTCGCGGCCGCAAAAACTGTACAATAATGAAAATCATTTTTTTTAATTTGAGCTGGTACATAAGAAGGTACTTCGCGTTTCGTTTTTGCTACATTAATGCGAACATTTCCGAGCATATTGGAGAAAAATAGTATACACACCTCGGTCGTTAAATAGGAAAGCCTCAGATCACATGTTTGTCTACAATCTACAATTACACGTCATCCGAGACATTTTCCACTTAAACGGCCTTGGTAATTGTAATTCCAGGGCACACGGACGGCGCTTCTTGTATCGACATAAGCGGCGACGGCTCCCGCCTGTGGACCGGCGGCCTCGACAACACCGTGCGGTCGTGGGACCTGCGCGAGGGCCGCCAGCTGCACCAGCACGACTTCAACAGCCAGATCTTCTCGCTGGGCTACTGTCCCTCGGGTATGTGTGGGCTAGCGGCCACTCCCAGCTGTGGACCGGCGGCCTCGACAACACCGTGCGGTCGTGGGACCTGCGCGAGGGCCGCCAGCTGCACCAGCACGACTTCAACAGCCAGATCTTCTCGCTGGGCTACTGTCCCTCGGGTATGTGTGGGCTAGCGGCCACTCCCAGCTGTGGACCGGCGGCCTCGACAACACCGTGCGGTCGTGGGACCTGCGCGAGGGCCGCCAGCTGCACCAGCACGACTTCAACAGCCAGATCTTCTCGCTGGGCTACTGTCCCTCGGGTATGTGTGGGCTAGCGGCCACTCCCAGCTGTGGACCGGCGGCCTCGACAACACCGTGCGGTCGTGGGACCTGCGCGAGGGCCGCCAGCTGCACCAGCACGACTTCAACAGCCAGATCTTCTCGCTGGGCTACTGTCCCTCGGGTATGTGTGGGCTAGCGGCCACTCCCAGCTGTGGACCGGCGGCCTCGACAACACCGTGCGGTCGTGGGACCTGCGCGAGGGCCGCCAGCTGCACCAGCACGACTTCAACAGCCAGATCTTCTCGCTGGGCTACTGTCCCTCGGGTATGTGTGGGCTAGCGGCCACTCCCAGCTGTGGACCGGCGGCCTCGACAACACCGTGCGGTCGTGGGACCTGCGCGAGGGCCGCCAGCTGCACCAGCACGACTTCAACAGCCAGATCTTCTCGCTGGGCTACTGTCCCTCGGGTATGTGTGGGCTAGCGGCCACTCCCAGCTGTGGACCGGCGGCCTCGACAACACCGTGCGGTCGTGGGACCTGCGCGAGGGCCGCCAGCTGCACCAGCACGACTTCAACAGCCAGATCTTCTCGCTGGGCTACTGTCCCTCGGGTATGTGTGGGCTAGCGGCCACTCCCAGCTGTGGACCGGCGGCCTCGACAACACCGTGCGGTCGTGGGACCTGCGCGAGGGCCGCCAGCTGCACCAGCACGACTTCAACAGCCAGATCTTCTCGCTGGGCTACTGTCCCTCGGGTACGTGTGGGCTAAAATCATCCCCACTTCACGAGTAGGGGAGGAACCGGATTTTATTCTACCACTTTCAAAGTCAAAGTCAAACTATTCTTTATTCAAGTAAGCTTATTAATAAGCATTTTCGAATCTTCTGACATTATCAAGAGAGAGAAAAAATCTACTACGGGTTCAAACCCTACGCCGTTCCTGAGAAGAACCAGTAAGAAACTCAGGTGGACTTATTTTTTTCAAAACAGTATAATAATACATCTTATTGAAATAACATGCATTAAAGAATGTATTACATAAAAAAATATATATTATAGACATTTTCTTTGTCGGCGTGATTAATGTATACCTGTACCAAATTGCAGATTTCTAGTACTAACGGGCACTGAGCTATGCTGCGGACAGACAGACGGACATGACGAAAGTATAAGGGTTCTTTGTACGGAACCGTAAAAAGCAGCGATAATACTTCCTTCAAGGGATTGTCCATTATATAATCACGTCATACTGTATAGGCGGAGTGGGGGGTCAAGAAAAATCACCAATCACGGACAAATCACGTGTAATTTTTTGTTACTCACGAATCTGTTGAACAGCATTATAGCCAGTAAAAATGAACTTTACTTTTGTATAAATCACTTTTTAAATGCTAAGTTTTAAAACTTCGCGATCGTTTACCTCGTAGGTGGCAAAAAAGTACGTAATTCAAGTGTCAAAAAGGAATCTTTAAATTGGCAAAAAATTACACGTCATATTGGCTAGTGGAGGGGGGGGTGGATCCAGAAAATATCACCAAATATCACCATGGGGGATGGGGGGGTCTAAAACAAGCCAAAATAGGGATGATGACTGTAGTTAAAATAAATTATTTAACATTATGCACGACATAATATGAAATTTTACCTTCCAATAAAATTATTATTATGTTTCCTAGACTTCGGATATCTTCAGGATGTGAGAGCGTAGCGTCTCCCAATGACCGATAGATGCCGCTAGCGTCTATGAAGCCGCTCCACAGCCCGTAGCGCGCCGCTGTGACGTAGTTTCCGCCCCGACAGCTTCCTGTAACCAACCAGCTCGCACCCGGCGACTCGCCGCCATTTCATTGTTGAGGAGAATGTAAAGGTTGATAAAATATTGCCACCAGGAAGGCATTATCCAGATATCCGAAGTCTAGGAAACATAATAATAATTTTATTGGAAGGTAAAATTTCATATTATGTGTTCCGTTCGACTTCGGATATCTTCAGGATGTGAGACCTGTCTATTATCTCCTGGTGGCGAGTCAGCGGGTGCAGAAATGTTAGGGCTCTACTGCCCTAAAACAACCAATGAATTTTGACGTGTAGTCAATAAAATTAAGAATACATGATGCATCGCTTTGCATTCAGAGGTTAAGAATAGGCTCAAACGAGGCTTTTCGGTTAAGTAGAGTAGATATCCGCAGATTATATATAGGACTTACTTATCCGCAGATTTTACACATAAGTTTCACATAATATTTTCGGTAATTTATACGAATTGACACGTCCAGAATACCGGGTTCATATTTTGATGTTATCGAATTTAGAACGGAATTTCAGACAGAAAATAATTAAGTGAGAATTATTAGAATAATTGTCTACGTATAATACAGTACAGTGTAAGGTCTTGGACTCTAGACTCGGTATTAACATTCCATATGTGGGTTTCTCTCTGATGTCGTACAGCTGTTCAGATTAAAACTAGTATTCTTTAAGCGTTTAATCAAACAGGCACCTTGAAGGCGAAGGTTTCGCCAAATAAATACTTTACAAATAATATTAATCAGAGATTATCGTTCGCTACGCTAAATGCGATAAAATATGTGAGGATATTTTCGTTACTTGATTTGATGAGATAGCTGGCAGACGATGTTATTTTTAGCGTACGACGATGACTATTTTCCATATACGCCCGTACCTGTTTTTACTTTGGAGAAACGCCAACGGAACACCAGCAGACTTTTCTTTTGATCTGGTCAGTCAGCGTCGGTGTAGTAGCGTTCCGCTTACCTAAACGCATCGTGCGTTCAGTTAGGGCCAGTAGACCGAGGTATACTGTGGCACGTGGGCGTTTGAGGTGAGCGAACAGGTCGATGGACGGGGTACCCTAGCGGGTGAAGATCTGCTCAGTGGCCTCCGGGCGCTGGTGCCGCTCGGGGGCGCAGAGTCCCCTAGCTCGTCCGTCGACTTCCTGAAAGTACCGACTTGTAGGTATATGAACCGAACTGGTTCCGTAAGTTGTGAACCTGTAGTGCGTAGGCAATTCCCTGATGCCAATACTTTCTGCGTTGGTCGTTGTAACTAATAATCATACTAACTATCGATCTCCTCTGGTTCTCCTTAATTTTTAAAGAGTAGTTTTTTTTTTTTTTGGAGTCGCAGTGCAAGTTCCCTGTTGGAGACCACGCACCGGCTTCCTGTTGAGGACCGACTGAGAATGCGGTGCGTTGATCAATATACTCAGTATAGTGTTTCCTTCTTACCTCGATATGAACGTATTTTATTACGTTCTTAATCCACCATGGGAGATTCCCTCAAGAGTCCGGTTGGCAGATGAGATGGGAGCTGGCATGGGACTCTGTAATCGCCCGAAGCAGTGTTAGGGCCTGCGATAGTGCAACCAGCCTCCATGGACGCCCAAGTTCGTAAGGTTGAGTCCGTCTAGGAGCGCACGGCGTTGGACGCGAGACACTGTCTCGCAACTAATCATTTACCTTATTTTCCCTGCAGGACGCAAATGTTGTGGTTATGGTTTGAGTAAGGGTTGTAACGTATTTCAGGTAGTATATTTGCTAACCTAGGTTGATGGGGGTGGATCTGGTAATCTGTACTCCTTTTTCGACTGGATTGCTATCAGGAAATAGTCTTGATAGGTGATCAAACGTTGGTCAGAAATGTATCATGTGGAAGCAGTCACGGACGTATCCAATTGTTTACTTACAAATAATATTAAGTATACTAAAACTGCCTAGGACCGGAGTCAGAGGTGAACAGTCGTGTTGGGGACCAGGACTTTCTTTGGGTCGTTGCGCTAGAGGAGTAAGTAAGTTCAGCTATTAATATGGGAGACCTTTAATCGGCTCTGGGAAAGAACAATCTGTGTAGGGACAGCACCGGGCATAGCAATACGCTTAGATAAAAACGGAGAATTTATATTCTGTGACGAGTATACCGGTGTTTCGAGCTATCTCTCCATGGCCTCTTTCCTCGAGCAGCTGTATCTCGAGCTCGCTTACGACCGGGGGATTTTTGTCCCAAATTTGTTTATTGCCCTCGGAGAAATGGTCCGTTTTATGAGGAGGAACCCGTATTGTTGGAGAACGAGTGCGAGTAGAGAGATTATAAGAAATCTGTTTCCAAACCTTGTCAATACCATCAGTTTTCAGAAAGCAGGCCCGCGGATTTGAGTGTCTGAGGAATCCGGGGCTGATCAAACATTTGTAGAATAACATGAGATATTACGTTACAGATTCCATTCATTGTCGAACAGGTCTTCGGTTTGGTGCAGTATGCACTAAGTTTTCCTGCTTCTGGTGTATTGGATCGTGGGAGACTGCAGATAGTATTTGAATATAGATACAACGTACAGATTTCCTATAGAACAATAGGACGCAGTTCCTTGTGACTCGGTCAGCCACTACAACGGATCCTCGATCGAGAACGAGGGATCTGCAATCCCCCCAGCTGCAGTAGGCACGTGTATGTCTATCAGGGACACCCGAAGCAGGAGCACCAGACTGTGGTTTGCAATGCTTCCGCTCGGCAGGCGGCGCCAGGGTGGTTGCCGGCATCAGCTTGGTTACTTACGTGATATGGGGGGGCCAATCTGACAAGAGTCGTTGGCGCTTTCGCGTTGGGCAGAGCTTCCACCGTATGGCGAATATCGCGGGCGGTGGCGTCATCCGGCCAGTTGGCAGCCGGCAGCGAGGCGTTATCGTGGCGTCATTGTATCGGCTTGGCGGGCCACTGTAGTTGCACAATGAACTTCATCGGACCAATTGTATTGTGACTTGTAGCGCCATTGCGGTGGTCGCGTGAATGTAGCGGTTTCGTGATCGGCAGCAACATTGAGGTGGGTTATACCGCCATGCCTGGACAACATCAGCATCAGCATCGAACGGCAGTATTATTACCTGTAATGTCATCATAGTGACTATAATTTCGTGGCCAGCGGTGTCCCGTGGCACCCGGTGAGGTCAATACCGATGGTGCCGTCGCGACGACTAGTGAAGTCGGGACCGGTGGCGTGGTTGCGGCAGCCAATGAGGCGAGGACCGGTGGCACCGTTGTAGCGCCCAGTGAGGTCGGGATCGGTAGCATCGTAGTCGCACCCCGTCAAAAAACGGGATCGGTGGTGCCGGCATGGCACTCAATGACTTTAGTACCTGTGGCACCCACGTGGCGAGCAGTGAGCTCAGGACGGGTGGTGCCCACGTGGCAGCTAGTGACGTCGGGGCCGGCGGTACCGGCATGGCGTCAGTGAGGTCAGGGCCGGTGGTGTTCACGTGGCGTTCAGTAGCGTCGGGACCGGTGGCAGCCAGCGTCGGGACCGATGGCGTCCCCGTGACAGCTAGCGACGTCAGGCCCGGTGGCACCAACATGGCAGCCAGTGGAGTCCCCGCCCCGGTGGCACCGTCGTGGCGGCCAGTGAGGTCGGGATCGGAGGCGCCCCCGTGGCGGCCAGTGAGATCAGGACCGGTGGCGCCCATGTGGCGGCCAGTGAGGGCAGGACCGGTGGCGCCCACGAGGCGGCCAGTGAGGTCAGGATCGGTGGCGCCCAGGTAGCGGCCAGTGAGGTCAGGACCGGTGGCGCCCACGAGGCGGCCAGTGAGGTCAGGATCGGTGGCGCCCAGGTGGCGGCCAGTGACATCAGGACCGGTGGCGCCCAGGTGGCGGCCAGTGAGGTCAGGACCGGTGGCGCCCACGAGGCGGCCAGTGAGGTCAGGATCGGTGGCGCCCAGGTGGCGGCCAGTGACATCAGGACCGGTGGCGCCCAGGTGGCGGCCAGTGAGGTCAGGACCGGTGGCGCCCACGAGGCGGCCAGTGAGGTCAGGATCGGTGGCGCCCAGGTGGCGGCCAGTGACATCAGGACCGGTGGCGCCCAGGTGGCGGCCAGTGAGGTCAGGACCGGTGGCGCCCACGAGGCGGCCAGTGAGGTCAGGATCGGTGGCGCCCAGGTGGCGGTCAGTGAGGTCAGGACCGGTGGCACCCACATGGCGGCCAATGAAGTCGGGACCGGTGGTGCCCACGAGGCGGCCAGTGAGGTCAGGACCGGTGGCACCCACATGGCGGCCAATGAAGTCGGGACCGGTGGTGCCCACGAGGCGGCCAGTGAGGTCAGGACCGGTGGCACCCACATGGCGGCCAATGAAGTCGGGACCGGTGGTGCCCACGTGGCAGCCAGTGGCGACCACGTGGCGGCCACTCATCACAATATTCGTCGCCATCCGCAGACTAGACTCCTTGGGTTAATAGAATATCATTAAGCTAACTCACCCATCGATCCGAGAGCGGAAAACGTAAAGAGTACCCAGGTCCAGCTGCAGCTCCCGGCGGCGGCGGCGGAGCGCGGGGTGGGCCCCGGCGCGCCCGGCCGCGGCGGCGACACGGCGGCGCCGGCGACGTGGCGGCGCGCAGGACGCTCCCCGGTCGGCGCCGGCTCCCCGGCGGCGCGCGGGCCGCCCCCGGCCGGCGGCGCCGCGCTGCCCGCGGCGACACGATGTAGCGATGCACGTTCCCTCTCGTCGGGTGCGGAGCGGCTTACGTTACCGTATGAGAAGTAACGCGATCGAAAACACGCGTCAATCGGACGATTTCCTACTTAAATCTCGGAAACGCCTACGACTGAACGACGGTAACGTTTAAAACACGATCGTGGTCAAGAACGTATTTCGCCAGAAAAAGTGGGTAGATCGAAGTCGCCTCGATAAATCGGTTCGAAAATACTTCGGGAACTCGATTATTCGAAATGAAATTTTAAAATTCGATTCTAAAATTTTCGTCGTAAATATTTAACGATAGACCACTTTCTTGACAATTAGCGAAACACTTCAAATGACTTCCTTAAATTCACTTCAAATGAATAACTTTTCTGTTCGAGCAGAAGTTCCGAAATATAATTACTGGGAATTAAGTCGATCGAGAAGTTAACGACCACGACGGCGAGTCGCCGGGTGCGAGCTGGTTGGTTACAGGAAGCTGTCTGGGCGGAAACTACGTCACAGCGGCGCGCTACGGGCTGTGGAGCGGCTTCATAGACGCTAGCGGCATCTATCGGTCATTGGGAGACGCTACGCTCTCACATCCTGAAGATATCCGAAGTCGAACGGAACACATAATACACGTAGAAATTATTACTAAGGTGTAGATTGCAGTAATTTTTGCAGAGAACTTCTATTTAATAAATTGAAAAGAGTAGGTCATTTGGCAGTACTCAAACGTGACGTCACCTTTTTACATGTAACGTTTTTGATGGGATTGCAGATTTCTAGTACTAACGGGCACTGAGCTATGCTGCGGACAGACAGACGGACATGGCGAAAGTATAAGGGTTTTTTGTTTACTACGGAGTACGGACCCTAAAAAGCAGCGATAATACTTCCTTCAACTGTCTTTTCCATTCCCAGGGTCCTGGCTAGCGGTCGGCATGGAGAACTCTCACGTGGAAGTCCTCCACGCGGGCAAGCCGGACCGCTACCAGCTGCTCCTGCACGAGTCCTGCGTGCTGGCGCTCAAGTTCGCGCACCACGGCAAGTGGTTCGCGTCCACCGGCAAGGACAACCTGCTCAATGCGTGGCGGACTCCGTACGGGGCTAGCATATTCCAGGTACTGAGTACATACCGCAATACCGAGTTGATGATGCGTAAGCGTCAACTAAAATAGTCTGCCAGCTGACCGCTACCAGCTGCTGCACGAGTCCTGCGTGCTGGCGCTCAAGTTCGCGCACCACGGCAAGTGGTTCGCGTCCACCGGCAAGGACAACCTGCTCAATGCGTGGCGGACTCCGTACGGCGCTAGCATATTCCAGGTACTGAGCCTCATACCGCAATACCGAGTTGATGATGCGTAAGCGTCAACTAAAATAGTCTGCCAGCTGACCGCTACCAGCTGCTGCACGAGTCCTGCGTGCTGGCGCTCAAGTTCGCGCACCACGGCAAGTGGTTCGCGTCCACCGGCAAGGACAACCTGCTCAATGCGTGGCGGACTCCGTACGGCGCTAGCATATTCCAGGTACTGAGTCTCACATACCGAGTTGATAATGCGTAAGCGTCAACTAAAATAGTCTGCCAGCTGACCGCTACCAGCTGCTGCACGAGTCCTGCGTGCTGGCGCTCAAGTTCGCGCACCACGGCAAGTGGTTCGCGTCCACCGGCAAGGACAACCTGCTCAACGCGTGGCGGACCCCGTACGGCGCTAGCATATTCCAGGTACTGAGCCTCACATACCACAATGGGCCCAGGCGCGGATCCAGGACTTCGTTGAGGGGGGGGGCACTGTCCTATGATATGATAGTATTTTATACTTCAAACACCACGAACCGTAGGAAGGTAAGGTAGGAACCAACGAAGAGTTGGGCTGTTGACAAAAAATGTATTCTTGCTGCCGTCACCACACTAGCACCAGGCATATTGCCATCGGGCCACCACTGTGGCATCATTTCAGCCATAATTAAGACGTTCATTGCTGACCATAGGTATAAATATTTGAATTTTTGGACCACCGCATAGTGACGGCACGGCAGTAAGAAAACATTTGTTACCACCCCTACTTTTGAAGGTCTCGTAAAAGTCGAGTAAGGGACCTCTTAAACCTTTTCAAACATTGTAATTTTTACGTAATTTAGCTCATTCATCTAGGGATTCATTTTGATGTGATTACAGGTCTGGATCAGTAAATATCAAATACCTATATTTTACTTATTTCTTTGTTCACAGTCTAAGGAATCCTCATCGGTGCTCAGTTGTGATATATCGGCAGACGACAAGTTCATAGTGACCGGCTCTGGCGACAAGAAAGCCACCGTTTACGAAGTCCTATACTAACTAACGGTAACCAGTGATAGTACTTAATTGTAGGTAGCCTTGTTCCTGCACCGGTTGCACGATCACGTTGGTACAAGGTCAAAGGGTAATCGCCTATTGGTACTCGGGTGAAAAATATACGATTTCTATCCGCTCAGCCTCGCGCGGTCAGTGGCGGTGACGTCCAATAATAAACACTCGAGCTATAGGTAATTTCACTAGAGTGGAGGTGAATGATGACACGCACATCTAAACAAAGGACTAATTGCAAAAAATATAGTGAATGATTGGCTTAAATGAGACTTGCGTCAAAATATTGAAACAAATCCCTTGAACAAACATTTTGGTTAGTCTTACAGTTGCAATTAGATTTGCTATCACTATCAGTACGAAACAAGAACACTAATTTCAAATTCCCCTTGTGTTTACATGACATGTTGTTGTGTGCGTGACCTCAACTCTCATGGAACTACCTATACCACGTGTTACTGTTTTGGTAGGGCGGTTGCATTGACCCTATTTGACAGACTGGCTGGCGTTTAATTTTTATTTTTTCGTAAATACCGTATTACAGATAGTAAACAACTAAATATTGTATAAATAGGTATGTGAAGTATACACAACAAGGGCTAACGATAACTGTCTATATCGAAACTAACGATGTGTCAGATATTTTTGGGGTTTTGTTGTGTAACTTATAATTGCTGGTAATTGTACCTACAACTCGCATTTGAAACTTACTTCAGGAATAAAAAAAAATAATGGACGTGATTCTTCTTTACAGAATGTAACATAAATATTGGTCTTCGAGTTAAGGGTACATTCAGTATCGTATTGTGGTATTATTTTTATAAGGGTTGAACTATCTGAAACTTGGACAACAACTGAATTTTATTTATAAATTTATGATTTCTTTCACTTTTTCCTAACCTATGATACTGAATATGCCCTTAAACGGATCACCACTATTTTTTATACATCCTGCATGGTAAGTTTTGTCAGCTGGATATTTTAACTAAAATATTATAAATTTAAATATTAGGTGTCATATACCGAAGTTTACCAACGCCGGAGGTGGGATTTGATCCCACGGCCTCCGCTTTCACGGCTGATGCCTAAACCACTCGGCCACTCCAGCCGCTTGGTTTCAGTCGTAAATGCTGAGAACGTGGGTTCCAATCCCACCTTTGGTGTCGTTAAACTTCGATATTTTTTCTTTGATATATGACATCTAATATTTAAATTTAAATACATAATAGTGTTATGACATAAAAAATATTTAATAAAACAATTTGAGTTGTTCCACAAAATATATACTATAATTTTGCTGATATCATTTTGAGACGTCACGTTCGGAATAGACGTATTTATTTTGTACAGATAGAATGAAGAGTGATGCATATTTCCAAAACGCTTCATATGAATACAACATTTAAAGAACTGCAATAAACCTGGATTCCAATTACATGTTTTATAGACTATTTTACATCGCAATTTGTTCATCAAAGACTACATTTTTATAAGAGTTTCAAATCAGGTCTGATATCTTCCATCCTAAATCTAAAAAAACTTTTTTTTTTGATAAAAGACTAAATAATATTGTATGATCTTTTATAGTACCTATTTACTTTTATTTATTTGTAAGATTACTTTACTATTACTATGCTGAAAATAAGTTTAAAAATAAAATCAGTTATCATATCACGCATATCACTCTTATTTATGCGAATATAGCAAACGCTTACTTATGTTAATACACGGGTTAGGAATCTACACTCACTTCTATGTATTGTATAAAATGTTACTATTGGCGATACTCGCTAATAAATAATCAAAGTTTAGCGTAAGTGTAATTTTTAAAGTAACAATTAGATGAATGTTGCACGGTTACGGACATTTTAGTGTTATTGTATATTTTTATAATAAAATTAAATACCATTAAATTCCTTAAGTTCAATCAAATGCCGGTGTATAAAAACGTCATAGTCTGATAATAATGTACTATTTGCATATAATGTGGTTATACCAATACTAAAAATATATATATTTTTTTTATTAAATATATCGCAGTAACAGTCAGACAAGCTGTGGAAACACTGCCTGGATGAGTAATACGCTTCGTCCTTAAGAAACGTCAGTTATTTCGTATTTTCTAGGTCACCCAGAGCTCCTGGCACGGACTGGAGTAGACGCAATAGTGGCGCGAGATAAGATTACCTATCACTGTCTAGACAGTGATGGGTAGTCTATAATGCACGCGATATACTGTTGCGTCAATTTAAATAGTGCTAGGGGTGCTCATATTATATACAAAAGTGACCAAAAAATAAGTGCATTCCCTTTGCCTGTAAGGTTTTAGGGCTCAGAATAGGTATTATGAGGTTTATGGAAGTTTCAAAAGGGTCGATTCTTTTTTATACGTACTTTCTGAGTGCATATTAAACTTGAACTTCTTAACCCTCCCTCAGGGTCTTATTCTTCCCAATGCCTTACTGGCAGCAGGAATGCACTTATTTTTTGGCCACTCTGTATATCAGCTCGCCATGAGTCATGATCATGACGTTTTTATATAACTGCCTTTAATTAGATATAATACTACGACGTCCATTTCTTACGTGTATTTATTTCGGATTTAGATTTTAAGTTCGAGACTAGGGTTTATGAATTCCAGACTGAATTAATTTTCTACATAAAATTATGTTTATTTTCATAAGTGTTGTTTCATAATACCAGTTTTATATATCTGTTTCTGTGCATACTGATATTTACTTTGACCTGTGTATTCCAGCACATATTTTTCGTCTTGCCTTTTGAAGCCACATATAGATTGTAATAAAAATAAAATGTTAAAAAACTATAATTGCAAAATTTGCAAAGTAGTACATACTATTATATTATTTAGTCGTTCTTGGCGCTCTTACTTGGTATAACAACTAAAGCTGATTTTAGGCGTTCTTTGAATATGTTCATCTCGAAAAACATCTTGACTGCAAGTTAGCTTAATTCAGCAGTTACGTTTGTTTTAATTAAATTTGTATTCACAACTACGCACATAAAAAAATCGCTCTTGAAAATGCGAAAATCCTACTTCGGATACTATGCATATAATTATAAATTATTTTTAAGTACAAGAGAATAGTTCCTTATTACGAGTTTTATAATTGATTTATTGGCGACATTAGGTTCAATGAAGTATTGAAACATAAAAATTAAATAATTATATAGGTCTGAATTTTATGTTTACGTTGGTTGTATATTTTTTACTATAAAACTTTGTACTTAATTATATTCAGTTTGAAATCAATGTAGCATTCTATGATCTGTAAATGTGATAGATTTTTATGTTATCCATTAAAATGCATTTGGTTGGTGTTTCACTGATCACAGAGTGAGATTGAGCAATTGTTATTTCTATGAACTGGATTGTATTCTTGTATTATATTTATTTGGATAAAATATTGTTTTACTCTGATCCCATGCTATTTACCAACTCCCCAGAAAATCCGACTTTATACAAGATGATCGTGAGTATACCGACAGACTTTACCAATGGTTTTTTGATGTCAAAAGAAGGAAAAATATTATGTGACATAATATATAACTTACGCAAAAAAAAAAAAATTTTGTGATATTTTGAATTTTTTTATACATGACCAGTAATAAATTGTAGGGAAAGAATACTTCTTTTTGGGGTTTAAATATTTTTTAGTTGAAAATATTTCTGAAACTTTTTCCTCTCTAACTTCAATCAGTGAACATGTCAAGATGAAAACTATTAGTGTAAGAATTATAATTTAGGATGGACGCAGGCATTTTTCAGTGACTTATGAATCTTATGATGAAAATCATCATCATCAGCCTATGATAGTCCACTGCAGGACGTAGGCCTCTCCTATTAACTATGCATATAGACACATTAGGAGGTAAATGCCCATAATCGCCACGCTGGGCAAGCGGATTGGCGATCGCAGTAATGTGTCCACTATGATGATGATGACGCTGCTGCCCATCATAAATCTTTTATAAAATAATGGTCAGTGACACTTCAATCCCTTAGTCGACTCTTACGACACCCGCAGGAGGAGTTGGGGTGAAGACAAATGTATTTTTACTGCCGTCACCCCACGGCCGATGATGAAAATAGTTTTTTCAAAAACATGTCATTATCTCTTAAACTAAGCCGAATCCAGAAAAGTTCATAATTATGACATTATAGTCTCAAAATGTGGTCAAAAATACACCTTTCAAGTTTGTCGGGTTACTCACTATCCACCATGAATGTAGGCTATCCACCCTGTATAGGACTGACAATGGAGTCTTACTTATGTCAACCAAAAATTAAAAGGGGAGGACACAATGAGGGTTTTCGATAAATTTTCTACCACCAGGCGGCGCTTCGTACGCACCTGGTCTCGACAGCTGTCAGATTCATACTATTCATAGGCACCTGGGCCTAAAATATTGAAATTCTATTTTATTTGGAAGAGAATAGATTTTGTAATGGATTACGACTAATACATGGTCGTCGAACTGAAGATTGAACTCTAAAACAGGCGCTCAAAGTCACTGGTATTCAAAATAATTACTATAACTTTGTTAATTTCATGAGAATTGACTTGGAACTATTTTATTTATTTATTTTAGGTAACAATATGACTAAAGTAATGGTTTTCAGAATAAATAAACCTTTAAATATGTTGAAAATTAAATGCGCGTATTTACTGTGACAGTTCGTTATACGGTCGGCTCAGTGCTGCCATCTCACCTCCCCATAGCGGCAGAAAAAGTATCAAAAACCTTCATTTGTTAAAAAATATATATATTTCCGAAAATAATTGCCTTAAGAGAACTATCTAACGACGCCCCAAAACATAGGCATGGGGTGGAAGCGGGTGGATTTCAAAACTCGGAAAAAAGTTGCGTTTCGGTGTTTAAAAAAATATATTTTAGGTTTTTTACTTTGATTTTTATTCTTTTCGTTATTCAGTAGTTTTATCTTTAAGGCCCTTTGATCAAAATAATTGAAATCTAAATAGTTTCATTTTAATAAAATGTTTTATATGTCAAAAGTCATCACCATCTAACAAAAAAATCTGATCCTCCATATTTGTACTGAAAATTATCGCAAATCAAACGTACGATTGCGAATTTTACTTCAGTAATCGTTTTTAAATATTGTTGTTAAACGTTCAAAAAAATATGATAAAAATCCTTCATCGCGTAAGTACTATTTAAAATATTTAAAAGTTTAACACCAAAAATTCATCAACACCGTAAGCGCACTGTCAAAGTTGAGGTAGTTTTGTACTCGTGCGTCTAAATATACCGGGTGTACCCACGCCCGCCTCCTCAATTCAGGTGAAACAGCGGAACCGAGTACACGTTTGTCTTTGCGGGCTCAAACCAAAAAAAATCATAAAAATGTGACTGCAATAAGTGATTAACACGCCGTGGCGTCATAACCATCCACGAGTGGTTTACAGTAAGTAATTGAATAATATTTAAACTAATTACTTGGGAATACGTAACCTTAAAGGAACTTACTAGTGAGGCGTTGACGTTGCTTTAAGTATTAGTGTTCTAAAATAATCTAGGATTTTGTGTGAAATCGTCAACACCGGGCGTGTCATTACCGGTACTGAAGCAATGGATGGTTATGATCCTGTATGTATGGAGTTGACAATTTTTGTAAATTGGTCCATAATTTTTGGTTTTTCTTGTAGTAGCAAGTGCCATTAAATGTTCAGCGGTAGAGAAAAGTCTGAGAAGGGAAGGAGTCAACAAGACAATAGCGCTATGAATAGGGAAATTGCTCAAGTGTAGATCTATAAAGGCGACACTGGGCGGAATATAAAAAGTCAATTAGTCCTAAAAGAGGTTTCCCACAGGGTGGACTTGTACTCATTAGTGAAGAAAATAAGGGGGGCCTATATATGCAAGCTTACTCCGATGACGGAGTGCTATATAGTCGAATGTGGACCGTTACTAAGCACCATAAGGGACATAATGGCCAGTAGTATCCAAAAAGTGCTGGAATGGTGCAGAGAGAGAGACTGGATTTAAATCCATCAAAAACGAAGCTCGTGTTATTCACTAACAAAAGGAAGACAGAAGAGATGAGGTCCATAAGGGTACATGACAAGGAGCTGGAGTTGGTAAACGAGCAAAAGTATCTGGGGGTGACTCTGGGTAGCACGCTCAGGTACAAAACTCATGTAAAAGAACAAACGGCGAAAGCCATAAGAACACTGTATCAATACAAAAGAGCGGTGTGAAGGAAATGGGGGTTAAAGTCGAGGATATTGGAATGGATCTCCAAGGCGATAATACTTCCCGAGTACTATATGGAGCGGTAGTCTGGTGGCACAGAGCACATATTAAGAAATATCAGAGGTACCTAGCAAAGGTGCAGAGGCAACCTGACAACCCGACACACGCCTTAGAGGTAATACTAGGTATAGAGGCGCTACATATAGAAGCGGAAAAGAGGGCCATGGAACAGTGGTACCGAATGAAGGCATACAAGGAATGGAGAGGAAGTTGCGTACACAAGCGACACGAACTAATACAAGATAGGGTACTGTCTAAAATGGAAATGATGGTAACTCACAATGACCTCATAAAGAGGAAGAAGATATTGGATAAGAAATATAGAGTACATATTGGGGAGAGGGACAACTGGAAGGTAAACGTCGCACATCCGACGTTTATATGCTTCACTGACGGTTCGATAAGAAGCTCCACAGGTCTAGCTGGAGCAGGCATACCTACTATATAGTTATCCCGAAATTGGGGGAAAAGGTATCTGTCCCACTTGGTAGGTATACGAGTGTGTTTCAGGCAGAAGTTTGTGCCATACTACGGTGCGTAAGGCTCACAAAGGAGCAAGTGCCGGGTATTTACCAGCATCTAGCGGGCCAGCAAGGCGGTGGCAACTAACAGGTTACTAATTGTCTCCTGTTCGTTGCCGCCGCGATTTGGGCTCTACTTTTCACTTACGATCAGGTGGAGTGGAGCCACTTATTTGTTGTGCCAACGTTATTTTTATTGGGTCGGCAACGCGCATGTGACACCCTGAGGTTGCAGGCGCCCATAGGCTACGGTGACTGCTTTCCATCAGGCGGGCCGTATGCTTGTTTGCCACCGACGTGGTATAAAAAAAAAAAAAAAAAAAAAAGTGCAGCAGACGAGGGCCGTGGTCATATACACGGATAGTCAGGCAGCAGTGAAGACGCTAAAGAAGCCAGCGACAAAATCTTCTTTGGTACAGGAATGTAAGGAGACAGGAACTAAACTCGCTTGGAAGTTTGGAATAAACTACAAACATTCAAAGGCGCTTTGAAAATACATTGTTGATTTGACTGAAAATTGTTTGATTTAATACCCTTATGAATCTTATGATATAGTAAACCGTCATTACCATACACATAGTATCATCACCATCCATTAAAAAATCATAACCATGGCATGGTCGTCATCACCATCTCGTGTAAAATATTTTTGATGCCTATAATTTCGAAATTATGCATCAAATTAGTGTGGAATCATAACAAGATACTCTAATAAATATAACTTAACAATTCTAGATACATATTTATGCATTTAATTAATAAAAGAAAAAATATATATTTTTGTATGGTGAAAATTTTCTTGATGAAATCCACCCAAGCGCAAAAACATTCCGTACGCCTAAGGCCGGCCTCTGATTCCGGATGTGTAAGGTCGGCCTAAGAGTTTAATTCATATTCTGATTCCGGGTGTATAAGGCCGGCCTAAAATGAAAATAGTTTTTTGTAAAAGCCAAAGCTACCAAGTAGTAATCGAAGAAAACATAATTGAGAATAGTTTGGCCAACCAGCTACACTCTGGCCTAATCTAAGGGACAGAGTTATGCGATGGAGCGAGATCACGAGATTGCTTTTTTCTGGCATAACGGCATTTCGGTTTTCAGAACTAGTAGGGCTATCACGAAATTTGGACGAACATCTCTGTTATACTAATAATGACGCGACGATGAATATTTATGCAAGCGACTCCAAAAGATGTGCTAGCCCCCTGAGTATGTTGTAAGTTATTCTTTGTTCTAAAGCCAAATATTGCTTTGATTGGTTCTATCGATGTGTAAGGGCGCCATTAGAGTCTCTGTCGAGGCTGTCAGTTTGACAGCTGCCTAATCGAGGCATTGTTTTTTTAATTTCTGAACGCAATCGTTCATGATTGTCTGTGGTAACTGGCCGCCATATTGGTCAAAGACAAAGCTTACGTCGTCTTGCCGGTCTTTTCCGTCTTGACGCGTCTGTTGTTTCAACGCGGAGAATTGGTAAATGATGGCAGCAAATAATTATTTTGGTTTTACTCACGGCGGAACACAGTACGGGTACGTATAATAGTGTATTTAACAGAAGTGGTAAATAGATCAAGTGTGAACTAAACTAGATTTGAGATCTATTTGATTGATGGGCGGCCTTGTGCTCGCTCATGTTTCCAATCAAAATGGCGTCTCGTATGTATTGATCGCAGGAATTTTCTACGAAACGTGAGTGTTCCGTTTTGTGATGTTTTTATGATGTAATTTTAGTGCCGCGACTGCTGGGGCAGCTTACGGGGGCCAGACAGGGTACGCAGTAGCCCCTGCTGCGACTGCCGCGACGTACGGGACCCAGCGCGCCGCCGCTACAGGATACGACACAGCATACCAGGCAGCCGCCGCTACACAAGGTTAGTGCAATATATTTTACTGAACCTTGATTACAATGCCGAATTCCCTTTTTTGTTAAGTTTGTTTATCCAATGTAATGATGACTTTTCCGAACCAAATAGTAAATCAACTTAAACTTTCCAGTACCTACCTAGGTAATCTAACCAATCGATACCATAACTGCGGCATTTCACATGTGTTAAAGACCGGGCCGATTCGCACGGTTTGACGTATAATTCAAATTTCATAATTGAAATTGCCAATTATTTTGATAACGTTATGATTCACGGTGGGATAATCAAAAAATACTACATTTTACAAGATAAACTTCGATCCATGCGAAATGGCGCTATGCAGAACAAAGTAAGAGTAATTAAGTTTATATCGCTACTCACGCTACTCAATGTAATTCAATTAATTAAATCTTAACCCCTCGTATGCTTCCTGTCAAATTACGTTACTGAAAAAGTGACCTTGACACTTAAAACAATAGATTTAAATTCCCACGCACGGATCCGTGTCTAAGCATACGAGGGGTTAAGAACGAAGGTGGTATTTTTCGAATAAATCAATTTAAAGCTGTATATAAATAAGTATATTTTTCTCTAAATGTTATGTTGGTCAACCCTAGAATCTGGACAATCGAGTTAATTGAAATTTTAGGTAGGTATTGGTATCTTGAAGTACTGTTACAATTTGAAACACATCGAAAGCTAGGCTAAAAAATTGCTAAGATAGTGATTGATAGACAGCTCTGTGGCAATTAATGTAAGTTATTTATTGATCATATTTACAATCTAATCTTACATTGTAGTGAGAATGTATTAACCCTTTAACGGGCAAGACTCAAAAAAATCGTGTGTTCAAGCCTCAACGCCATTATATAGTACGAAAAATTCTATACATGAAAAAAATACAAAAAGATAGTGCTATAGGGTGGTCGTTTTTGAGATTGGTGCTCTATAAAGTGGTAGAGTAAAATATTGAAAAAGAAATGTTTTTTGGGTACACATAAAGTGGGGATGGTGTTTTTATTTTGCTGTAATCCTTTAGTGTGGGATATTGTTGAATAGGTCTTTTAAAAAGAACAAGAGTCTTGGACTTGTATGTCAATATTTTCGGATAATCAGAAAATAAAATAAGAATATAAATAAATTGTGCCCCCTCCCGTCTCACTTTTCATGTGGAGAATCCAAAAAATAAAAAATTTCAAACACAATCAGCCAATCTGTTTTTTAATAACTATGGAACCCTACACTGAGTATGGCCCGACATGCTCTTGTCCGGTTTTTTAGGTTTTCCTGGGTATCTTTCACCTAGGAGGCCTGGTAATTTTGATACTTACTGTGTTCACCTTTTATCGTTGTAACTTCCTGCTCTACTAACTATATCATGATACTGGAGTCTGTAAAGAGCAGGTTATCTTTTTTACGCCAATGTCAATGAATAGGTGTATTGGGAACAGGAAAACTTAGTGCACTAACAGGCTGAGTGCATAATATAATGACCACATGTTTTTCTTTATGATTTATATTTTTTTTCCCCTCACTAGCTCGTAAAGCGCTCGTTTATCCTTTAATACGAGCGGGTAAAAACGCTTTTTACACACTTGTGAATAAAGTAATTTGACATTTCTCTAATTCCTATAGCCCCCTACTGCCTAGTATAAGTGGATCTGTATGACCGTAGTAAACATGCGCAATCGGAGCTCACATGTTAAATTGGTCGTTTCTCATGTGACTTTGTAAGCCATTTAGACATGAGTGCCGCGCCGGCGCGCCGCCGCCGCCGGTAAAAAACTTCACGCCGCCGCCGCCGATGCCGCCACCGGCGTGGAATCGGCGTGACCTTGATGAGGCATCAAAATATTACGCTTCTTTTAATACTGAGGATTAAAAGTTTTTAAATAGCTAAAATCGTTGTAAATATCACATTTCGAAAAGGTTTGACAAATATTATAGTTGTACAGTCGAGTACAAAGATACGTATACGCCTGGAAGTCACAAAATTAAGTATCCAATTAAGTTAGTAGCCATGTTTGGTTTTCTTGTTCTCGGTTGTACTCCGTATATTAGTATTAGTAGTTATTAAAACCAATAGATATACTCTTAATGTTTCTTCTTGACGACGGAAACCACAGCGGACGTTAACCAAAACCTTCAAGATGTGGTTCGCATCCTCGGGGTGGAAGGTACGAGATTTTGTGAAATGCAGCGCAGGGGCAGAAAGTCAAAGTTTTCAGGGGAGACCTTAGGGCAGTTAGGGCTAATGTAGTAACGACGTGAAAACCCACCAGTCTCTTGGTCAGGGAAACAGACTCTAAACCGAGAGATCAGTAAGCACGTACGACACGATCCCCGGTGCTCCCAATACTCTTTCGATTGAAAAAGCGATCGTCAGAACCGGGGGTGAAAATTGTTCGTACAATCTTTAGGAAGAAGCCACTTCACGAAGCTGACAACAGCTCTTGAAGAAGTCGTTACTTCAAAGTCGGCAGTCCTTTCCGAAGTGGGAGACGTCTATGGCCGATTATACACTTAGCATGCATCTCGACCTGATCCTAAAAATGAGGATTCTAGACCCACTTTGATACACCACTACACTGAAGAACTGCTAGAAGTCAGTATCGGCGAAACCGATATCGCTCTTGAGTAGCTTAAAAACGGAAAAGCCCCAGGATAGGATGGCGTTACAACAGCGTTGTTAAAAGAAGGAAGTAAGCCCGTACTGAGGGAGCTTCAAAAGCTTTTTAACGCTGTCCTATTTGAAGGGAGAAATCCGGAGGCATGGAGTACAAGTGTGGTCGTCCTGTTCTTCAAAAACGGTGACAAAACCCTGATGAAGAACTATCGACCCATTTCTCTTCCAAGCCATGTCTATAAGCTGTTCCCAAGACTGTCACGAACCGTCTTGCGCGGAGACTCGACGAATTCCAACCCGGAGGTTGGATTTCGAAGCGGATACGGCACCACAGACCACATTCATTTTATTTATTTTTTTTCCAATAAGTTCACAGCATAACAGTAAAAACCAAGTCACTGCGAACAAAAAAATTACATGTCAAATAATATATAAAAACTACTTAAATTTGGGCGACAACGTAACGACGTGGCTCCGTTGCGTCGTCTGATCTGACGTAGAATTCGGCAGATTGCCCCGGAACTGCCGAAACACTACGCTCTTCGGCTAGAAGTCTGCACTCGCGATGGTATCCTGCAGCGGGCGCGGCACGCGCACCACAGCTGCTGCACCCTCAGCGAAAAGCCAGTCTTCCGGCGGACATACTCTACAACATCATCGGGTACGGCGGAGTAATGCAGGCGCGACACATAGAGCGCCTTACTCGGTGTTGCGACCCGTAAGCCAGAATTAACTGGCTCAGCGGAGCCACATAGAGTTTTCCGAGGCGCCCTGCGCGCCTTGCTCTTGTGTGAATGCCTCCTTATCCACACTGGTGCGGTTGGACTTTTCCTTAATCGCAACCCGTTCTCAAATGCAATGGAGGACATGTTTAAGACACTGACCTGGAAAGGACGTGGCATCAACATTAATGGCAAGTACGATAAGTAGATTTGTATAGCTCGGGCAAACATTTGCAGATGGGAGGAAACAACTTCGAGGATGAGGTGAATAGACGAATTTAGCTAGATTGGGCAGCATTTGGAAAGCTACGTGGAATCTTTACATTGTCGATCCCAGTGTCTGAAGACAAGTCTTCAATCAGTGCGCCCTACCCGTCAGCCCGTCAGCTCCTTACGTCAGGAGCTAAAACGTGGACACTGATGGTACGGCTGGTCCACAAGTTCAAGGTCGCTCAGCGAGCTTCGGTAAGGGCTGCTTCGGCAGAGAACCAAAGTGATAGGCATAGCCCACCGTATTAGCAAGCTGAAGTGGGAGGTGGGAGTGGGCTGGCCATATTTTCTTGAGTGGAGACTGCGTTTCGGCAAGCGTAGTATAGGACGACCTCAGGCAAGGTGGAGCGACGATTTGCGCAGGATGGCTGGCAGGAGCTGGATGCAAGCAGCCGAAGATCGAAGACGGTGGCGTGAAATTGGGGAGGCCTATGTCCAGCAGTGGATTTCGATAGGCTGATGATGATGTATTGTTAAGAGTCAATTATTTATCGATAGTTAAAGAGCATTTGATTCAATCCCTCTGTCAATTTGAGTTTTGCTATGCAAAATTTCGGTCCTGCTATGAACTCTATGAAGAACTGTTTTCAAGGCCACGCCGCCGATTCGCCGCCGCCGCCGATCAATTTTGACCGTCGCGCCGCCGCCGGCTATTTGGACATCGGCGCTCATGTCTAAAGCCATTGGCAATATTTATGTTCCATAAGTAACTCTATTCTACGATACGTTTCGACATTGAGTTTTAAATAGTTTCTTTAAGTTAATTTACATTTGGATGAGATTTGTAATCATATTTCCTCGCGATAGTGAGGGGAAAAAAGTTGTATTACACTTGGCGGCAAAGTTTGTTCAACTCTCGTGCCTTGAGACCTTCGCAATGCTCAAGATTCCAGTTTTTGAACCACTCGCTACGCTCGTGGCTCAATTTTGGAATCTTTCGCTAGCTCAGGTCTCAATATTGGCACGACAGTTAAACAACAACTTTGCCCCCTTGTATAATAAATAACTATTACACGGTGTATGATAATAATACATCCGCTAAGTAAAAAACTTTCACCTAGGTCATTTATATAACAGGGGCCTTATAAAGGGTTAAAAGAGGGACTAGGTGCGGATTCACAATTTGTTCAGAGGGTGGGGGATGACATTGACTTATGATACAATAGTATTTTATACTGGAATCCATGAATGAGAGGTTGAGAGGGACTAATCGTGAGTTAAGCCTGCAGAAATCACAAATTGTTTCTTTTTACAGCAGAGGGAATATATTAAGTGGCAAGATACCAATTTTGCGCGTTTCTGACTGTATGTCTGCCCGTCAAAAGGTTAAATAAGAAATTAATTTTGTCCTTGGTTTATAGTGACTTCAAAGTCCAACTACATTAGTTTCTCCCCTATTGATCTACAATAACACTTGGTATGGTCAGCAGCGGCTCACGCGCACGCGCACGCGGCGGCAGCGGCCGCGTCGGCCTACGACGCCAGCAAGAGCGCCTACTACCAGCAGGCCGCCGCCGCCTACCCCACTGCGGCGCCGCCGCAGCCGCAGCCGACGTACGACACCACGGCTGCGAAGCCCACTTACTCCACGCAGGCTACCTACGCACAGGTAAGTCTGGCACTTGAGCTCATCCTTAACCATTTGGACGGCAACGACTGATATATTGGCACCGCAGGTTCAATGCCGAAGAGTTCACAGAGCAATATAAACCTACACGCACATGTGTAAAGTTGACAATCAAATTTGACATTTTATTGGCGTGGCGTCCGAGTGACATCTTTTGTATTTGACGTGGCGGCAAAAAGGTTAAAGTAAGTCACTAATGGCCTGGCCACGACTTTCGTCTATGGCGACCGACGAGCGAATCCATAAGTTAAAGCGAGGGGCCGATATCCAATGTCGTGGCTAGGCCATAAATAATTTATTGTTAACACTCCATGTAGGCAACTTATGCACAGGTAGATCTGGCATTTGAGCTCATCCTTAACCCATTCAGGGCCAAGGACTCAGCGTATGGGTCATGACTCAACGCTTCCGCATGGCCCGTGACTCGCATGCGAGTCATCAGTACATTCTAAATAAAATAAAAACTAAACTTATATTGACACAATTATGTTTGTGTGATTGAATCTAACAACCACTTTCACAAATTACGTTTAGTCATAAAATGATGAGTACGATTTTTTAAATGAAAATGGGGTCTTGAATATTCAAGTTTGATTTACTGTAAGTATAATATAGTAAAAATAACAAAATTGTAGATACAAACGTTTTGTAAGCACACAGACATATTCACATTTCAAAAATATGAAAAATATATTTTTATAGAAAGTTATGAGTATGACTCAGGGTATGGGTCACCGTGGCCCGGCGCTGTCTGTAAAAACTACGAGTGTTTACGTGACAGACTCAAAAAAGCTTTATTGGCCGGTCTTAAAGCTTGTTTCACGTTGAAGTCGTTTGGTATTGTAACATTTTTCAACCGATGACCTTATGGATGGTGGCAAGCAACATTTGTATTGGCCAAACTTTGTACGATTATATCTCATTTTCTTTTAAGGGTAAGGCAACCAGGTTTCTCCGCTGTACTTTTATATACTTACGTAACATAAAATGTTGTGGTCATTGTAGTGTATAGGTACATAATTAGATAACTACTAACAGTGATGTTAAGATTAATTTAATTTTATGAAGTTTTAATTATATGAAGTAAAGCAGTTGTTTAATCATACTAATATAACTGTATTTACATAAAATTTGTTTATCTTGGCGGTTTTTAGAAAAGATTACAATATGTATGTTATACATATGTAGTGCAAAATCCTTTCCCATCGTATTTTCACGGAACCGTCCAAACGTGTCATGCTTTTTGTCGAGGTTGTATATCAACTTTGACATCTACTATCTGAACGATAATTATATTATATATTAGTGTGACAAAAACATGTTGTTTGCTGAACAAAAGACTTCAAAGGTAATGGCCGTCCGAGCGCCCTCCCAGGTAATAAACAATAAATGCAACCGAGCAGCGGTGTTATCTTCCATATGCACGTTGCAGTAGTTTTCCCAGAAGTCAATGGCGTGACGTTCAACCCATCCCTCCTATTAAAAAATTTTGAAGTAATATGGGAAATATAATTTAGTCTCGATTTATTCGTTGGCGACCTTACCCCTCCTCCTGTGCTGTGTTTAGTGATTGCAATTTTTAAGACGTTGGCTTTGTATTACCGGAATTTGAAAGTGATAAACGAATAGGACGCCGTCTACAAAGTCGCCTCCATTCATTGTTTTTGACTGCGTAAACAAATTTAGTGATTTTATAAAACAGGTGACATGGCATGTTTTTGACACACAATGACATTTTTTCTTATCTCTGCTACTTGCACGGCCTCTATAATAATTGTTTCTAAGAATTTAAACAAAGGTCGCCGCAATCCTTTATATCTTTGCACATGCAGTGCTTATCGTCTTCAGGTCATAAGTACATACATATACATAATATTTTCTTCGGTTACCGCGAGGATTACACATGAAATAAAACTATGAAAACGGATAAACTCGCGTATATTAACTAATTTTAACTTCATTCCGACGTTTCGAACACTTTACAGGGTTCGTGGTCTGCGGATGATAGTGGTGTTCGAAACGTCGGAATGAAGTTAATATACGCGAGTTTATCCGTTTTCATAGTTTTATTTTACATATACATACATACTTCAATAAATATGTGATTTATACTTCTGATAAGAGGAATAAAACTTTTACAGTGTAAACTTTTAAGACAAAGTAATAGTGAAGCAAGTACCTTCTACTTAGTCGTTAAAAAGTTTGCCGATAAGCACTGCACGTGCAAAGATATAAAGGATTGCCGCGACCTTTGTTTAAATTCTTAGAAACAACTATTATAGAGGCCGTGCAAGTAGCAGAGATAAGCAAAAAATGTCATTGAGTATCAAAAACATGCCATCTCAACTGTTTTATAAACATATATCGTTATCGCGGGAGCAAATATGATTTGACAGTTCTGAAAGATTATGAAAAACAGTCAAAACATAAATGACACTCGTATAGTAAACGTTTATACCTACGACTTTAAAATGAATAATTATTTTTATTGAATAGAAATATACTTGATTAGTACTTACTTAAAAAGATTGGCACCTAGGTGGGCTATTTTATTGAAAGTTCTCCCGAAAGATTTCTATAAATATATTTTTTGTAAGATTTCCACTCTTTACCTCGGTCTCTTTTGATCATAGTAAAAGAAAAAAGTGTCGAGATATTTTTATACATTTTGTATGTCGGTATAGGAACGAAAGGATCGAAAAATGTATGGAAAATTTCAAAATCGGTTCACGATTCTCGGAGATATCGATGAACATACATACACAAAAAACGTTTGAATTGGGAATGTCCTCCTTTTTTGAAATCGTTGAAAAATTGCCCAGGCACCCAGTCAGTCTCACTTTAGAAATTTGTCCATGATTTTTTTTTGTAACCACAACTAAATAGAAATAGTGATTTTTAAAATATCTCGAAGGAAAATAGCAAAATAGTTACTCGCGGATCAGAACTATTTTGAAAAAAGTGAAATGTTAGTTTTCATAAGCCCTTATGTGAAACTGAAAGATTATTTTGCCAGTTTATAATGACGATTAAGTGCACGACGCCGTAGATACACAGTAGAAAACTTTTTGTCGTATATTACGAAAATCACTTAAGATCAGCAAATTTTAATAGTCAATAGAGTCTAAATTAAAACATGGATATTTGTTTGAGGTGATTATGTCGATTTCAGGATTTTATTTACTAACAGTGTGAAGGAAGATTAATTATCCTTATGCAGATTAAACTTCGTGCTAGCTATGATGAACTTCTTAGAGGCTTATAATGTGTAGGCAGAAAACTCCGTTTTTTACTAAATGGACATTCTGTTTACTACTTCTTTGACAAATTTATATTTGCTCCCGCGATAACGATGTATGTTTATAAAATCACTAAATTTGTTTACGCAGTCAAAAACAATGAATGGCGGCGACTTTGTAGACGGCGTTTATTCATTTATTACTTTCAAAAATCGGAAGATCTACAAAGGTGAACACTGATAACGAGGCGATAGTAATACAAGTTGTCGTTTAAAAAAATGGTTACTTAAAATGTTGCATAGCATTGTCCCGCTGGCCGGTTTCAAAGCGGCAGTTTATTAAGCGTACGCGCCAGGCCCTTGACCCATACGCTGAGTCGTGTGTTTTAGCAAAAATCGCGTTGTATGGTGGCCCGGCGGGATGTGTTCGTGCGTTGGAGCGTGGCCATGAATGGGTTAAAGTAAGCCTCTATTAATGGATTGGAGTTTCCAACCATTTGTGCCTTATTTAAACATAGGTTTATATTAAATTACAGGAAAAAGAAGTAATTTGTCATAAAACTGATATTTCATTATGTAAAAATATTATGTGTATATGTATGTAAATAACAAATGCACATAGAAGTAAAAAATAATTAGAATAATGCCACCATTGGTGTTAATAATTATAATGTTCCATATCATAAGTTGTCTACAATATGTTTAGTGGCGATAAGCAAATAGGCTACTTTAAGAAATCTGTATCTGTGGGTGTATCATAATTTTTACTTTACGATATCGGCAACCGATATCTTAATCACAATTAAATTTCGAACATTCTGTTAAAAAGAAAAAACACACTTTAATTTCGATTATCGAATTAATCGATTTGTAATTTCATTCACATTAAAATTCATATTCCATACATTCTTCTAAATCTCGAATACTGAGAATCGATTTGAGAATCGATATCGACTCAAGACCTTACCTGGTTTATGAATAAAAAAAAACTAATGTCAGTTCAGTCATTTGTTTTGTTTGAATTGTTTCAAACATCCAACTTTTTTGGACTGTTGACTTGAAAGTTAAATATTATCGAGTTCGTTGTGAAATATTTACACTGAAAAATTATTTATGACGACGAAGACAGTGATGTTGAAATGTGTGAAACACCACCAGAAATCCGGGACGCCGCTACAACCGTGACCAATAATTTGCTGCCACAAAAATAAACATATTGTAGAAAACTTATTATATGCATGTAGATAAAGTTATGTATGGAACTGTTAATAATTAGGCATTAAAACACTCGTGTTATCCTATTATGAAACTCGCCTTCGGCTCGTTTCATAAAACAACACTCGTATATTGATGCCTCTCATTATGAACCAGTCACATAAAATACTATTATGTACACTCATATGGGCAAGAATTATCTTACTATCTTATCACAAAGAACACTAATCACATGCCAAGAGCCTATAAAGGCAAGATTGGAGTTGAGGAGTTTCACAAATTACATTAACTAATTTGCGTTTAGCAGTTGAAAGGCTGCAGTTTAATTTGATACAGTACCTATACAATTGGTATCAATGTAGGTAGCTGTATCGAATGGGTAAACAAATTCAATGGTAGAACTTAATATATCAAATTGAATGCTTTATTTAGAATAATTCATCATCATCAGTCTATATTAGTCCACTGCTGGACGTAGGCCTCTCCTATTAACTATGCGTATAGACGCATTAGGAGGTAAATGCCCATAATCGCCACGCTGGGCAAGCGGATTGGCGATCGCAGTAATGTGTCCACTATGATGACGCTGCTGCCCATCATCATTATTTTATCAAATAGTGGTCAGTGACATTTCAATCCTTTAGTCGACTCTTACGACACCCGGAGGAGGAGTTGGGGTGGTGACTAATGTATTATTACCAAGGATCGGACAAACGCCCGTCATTTCGAATAAATAACCCTGTTCCGTACAGTAGAGACTTCCTTATCTTATAATGTTAACATATTTTATTTTATAAGATATTTTTTTAATAACACTATCACAAAGTATCTATTTAGGAGATCCCGACTCTTTCTTACTTTTATGTACCCTGATTGTGAATTTATAATAAATAAACGACTTAGAATTTTTGATATTGAAGTTTGATCTAATAAGTGTATAATTATCTTCTTCGGATACCGCGATAGTTATCCATGAAATAAAACGATTAGAAATATATCGCGTAGGTATATTAATTAACGTTGTAACGATGCTTAGAACAATTATGTTGTGCACAAGTATCTAATAAATACTTGGGATCTCCTAAATAGATACTTTGTGTTCGTATTATAAAAAAATATCTTAAATAAATTAATAAAATATGTTAACAGCATAAGATAAGGAAGTCTCTACCATACGGAACAGGGTTATGTTTTCAAAATGACGGGCGTTTGTCCGATCCTTGATTATTACTGCCGTCACCACACGGCTGAACACAACACAACAAGTTCAATGGTAGAACTTAATATATCAAATTGAATGCTTTATTTAGAATAATTATTAATCCCTTATTCGGTTATCCCTGTTTATTTTGGTTAAGTTTTTGTTTTGCGACATAAATTTTACGTAACGTGTGTGGCCATTTGGCATGGCCGCAGGGCGGGGCGCGCGGCACGGGCGCGACGGGCGCCAAGCCCTACGGCTCCGTTTACTCGTCGTCCACGCCCGCCACCTCCTACCCCGCGCAGCCCTACACGCAGCCCGCCGCACAGACTCCTAAGCGTGAGTATCATTACTTTCTCCTTTATTACCGATTCTCTACATCTAAACTAGATATTTATATTATATTCCATACATGACGGATATTATTTAATTGGCTCCTTTTATTCTTCAGTGAATTGCATAAATAGGGAGAAAAGATTAGAAAGTAATGAAAAAGTAGAATTAAAAGAATTGCAAACAGTTTACATGCTAGTATTGGGTTTCCTTCTTTGACGTTAGCTTTACTCTTTGTAACAGCCCTGTTTTAGGCACACTTATGGAAATTAGAGAAACCTGTAAACTTAATGTCCGATCCTGTCATTAATAATTGTTACTTAGCGGATGTATTATTATTATATTATGACAACACATGCGCTACTCTAGTTATCCATTATTGTTATATGATATTTATAGTGTACATATTGTAACAACCACAATGCACACCATCATAGTCCAGACATAACTTGGTATATTTGATTTGCTCCATTATCTGTATTTGTTATTTGCCAATTATTTTCATCCTATAACCCGAAAAAGATACCTGTCACTATCAATATTTTGTAGATAGTTAATTATTTTATGATCAATTTCGTTAGTTTAATTTAGTCACTTTATTTGACTACTGTCCCTTCTGCCATGGTGAACTCAAGGTGCCAATATTGTTTTAACATATTTGGCGATCTACAACACTAACCATCACCTCCTTCTTAACAAAAAATCGCTTTATGTATTCCTTTCTAAAGTTGTTCATTAATGTTTCCCTAAACATCCCTTGAGTCCATGGTAGACGCTGGCACGGCATGGCTTGACCCGTCAGTGACTATGTGTGCGTTGCGGTTGTTGTAGAGACGGCTAACAGGGGCACCTCTGCTTATGATACAGCTCTCTACAACGCCGCTACCATGTACGTGGCCCAGCAGAACAAGACCGGAGGCGGCGGGTGAGTACAAATATATTTTTTTTATTACTATCCTACAGTAAAAATATTAATAGAGCCTCTTAATTAAATCTATTGTTGTTGCATAGTTGCAGTTTTGCCATTAGAATAACCCTGTATGGCAAACTTCACGTTTGAAGTCTGAATGGAATGTCAGTCATACTCATTGAAAATAGAACTATTTGAAGTGCCATAAGTGGTTTCCAAATCGTCTCTGCGTTATAAAGAGTTCAATTCAATCTGAACCAGACAGTTCACTCGGTCATACTGGGCGTTATAATAAAGCTTGTAATTATTTAAACGTGTTGGTTATAGTGAAGTAAAATGAAACTGATTTCACCGATTGGTTTAACCTTTAATTCGACAAAGTCCAAAGATGCTGGACTTGGTCATTGATCTACCTCTTGTATTTTTACTTGATCCAGAATTATTAAGACTTGAATGCCAAGGCAGCTAGATAGAACACACAATCATTCCTTGTCTCTGTCAAATTAAGGGATGTTGTGTTTTACGAGAAAACAATGAAGTATAATCATATTCTTGTTGTGATAGCGGCTGGAAGAACTACAACAAGAGCGGGGTGGGCGCAGGACAGGCGCGGCGACCCAAGCCGCCGCCGAAGGCGCAGCAGCTGCACTACTGCGACGTGTGCCGCATCTCGTGCGCCGGGCCTCAGGTAACTACAACAAGAGCGGGGTGGGCGCAGGACAGGCGCGGCGACCCAAGCCGCCGCCGAAGGCGCAGCAGCTGCACTACTGCGACGTGTGCCGCATCTCGTGCGCCGGGCCTCAGGTAACTACAACAAGAGCGGGGTGGGCGCAGGACAGGCGCGGCGACCCAAGCCGCCGCCGAAGGCGCAGCAGCTGCACTACTGCGACGTGTGCCGCATCTCGTGCGCCGGGCCTCAGGTAACTACAACAAGAGCGGGGTGGGCGCAGGACAGGCGCGGCGACCCAAGCCGCCGCCGAAGGCGCAGCAGCTGCACTACTGCGACGTGTGCCGCATCTCGTGCGCCGGGCCTCAGGTAACTACAACAAGAGCGGGGTGGGCGCAGGACAGGCGCGGCGACCCAAGCCGCCGCCGAAGGCGCAGCAGCTGCACTACTGCGACGTGTGCCGCATCTCGTGCGCCGGGCCTCAGGTAACTACAACAAGAGCGGGGTGGGCGCAGGACAGGCGCGGCGACCCAAGCCGCCGCCGAAGGCGCAGCAGCTGCACTACTGCGACGTGTGCCGCATCTCGTGCGCCGGGCCTCAGGTAACTACAACAAGAGCGGGGTGGGCGCAGGACAGGCGCGGCGCCCCAAGCCGCCGCCGAAGGCGCAGCAGCTGCACTACTGCGACGTGTGCCGCATCTCGTGCGCCGGGCCTCAGGTAACTACAACAAGAGCGGGGTGGGCGCAGGACAGGCGCGCCGCCGAAGGTGTTCAAGGTGCATCATGCGTTTAAGGTGCTAATAGATCAGTTAAGGGGAAGTTGTAAAAAAGTATCAATTCGAACAATATTTATATGGTTTGGCGTTGCAAATGTTAAACAAGGTATCGAGCCTATCGCACTTAGTATTATCTTACAAGCAGACAATCTGCAACATCAGTATGATGAGTAGTGATTGCATCGCCATCTCCCCCGGCAGACGTACAAGGAGCACCTGGAGGGGCAGAAGCACAAGAAGAAGGAGGCGGCCGTGAAGCTGGCGGCGGCGGGCGCGGCGGCGGCGGGGCGCGCGGCGGGCGGCTCGGCGCTGCGCTGCGAGCTGTGCGACGTCACGTGCACCGGCGCCGACGCCTACGCCGCCCACGTGCGCGGCATCAAGCACCAGAAGGTCGTCAAGCTGCACACCATGCTCGGCAAGCCCATCCCCTCCACCGAGCCCACCAAGCTGGGCGGAGGTGAGTGTCTGCCGCTCTCCGGTGTCCGAGGACCTGACCGATGTACTGAACTATCCTTTCCCGTCCAATTTTCGAGAGACGTCCGTTGTATGTAGTTGCCGATTTCTAAGAATGAACATTTGACAGCTATAGATTTGTCCTTATCAATATTGGGATAAGACTCACCGTTCTTCCGATAGTATTAACGTAATATACAGCGTGTTTTTCTTCATATGCTATAACTTTAAGGGAAGCTTATTTAGATCAAATATAATTAATTTCTCTAAGAAACTAGTGTTTAAACTCTTACCGTTATTGAGTTATTAAAAAAATAAGTTTAATCACTGAACATGTGTATTGCAACCTTTATTACATTCTAATGTTACTTATTTTGACATGTGCCGTCAGTCACCTGAGATTAACTTTTATTTTATTCTTAAGGTTCTCTCACACTTCCCATTTCATTTATTATGTATGAAAACAAAAAAAATATTTTTTATCGAATTTTCCAAAAGCCGATATACCAGACAACTTTTATTAATGGCCCAAGTAACCTGTCTAATTTATCGCAAATCGAAACGAACACCCTGTATATAAGGCTCGTTTCTTAACTGTCAAAAGTTCATTCTTAGAAATCTGCAACTATAGTTGTACAAGTTCAGAGCAGATAGATCCCTATTGTCATTGCATTAGAATGCATGCTCAGATATTTTTGAGCACCGTGCCGCTCCGATATATCTGATGGCGACCGAATAGCCGTCGAGATTAACTTTTTCATTAACATCTTTATTTTCAAAATAATTCGCCAATAAAATTAAGCTAAACGTTGAATTATTTTATTGGATAGAAACACTTGATTTTTTACTATTTAAAATCAGTTGATTTTCAGTCTAATTATTTTTTCTCTCATATTTTAAAGAAGATGTAATCACTGTTGTGTTTTGCTACAAATAAATTAACATTCACGTTTGCATGAAAATACGATAGGAAAGGATTATTCACTACGTCTTACAGAAAAATCATTAAAATATTAGAACATATCCAGTAAATTGAAATGCCTTCAAAACCCCAAGTTTTGCTACACTTCTTTTATCTGCAATCTTATTCTCTTTACATTCCACTATACAAGATTGTAACAATTTTACAATCAATTTATTTTTACAAATTATTGATTTTAGTGGATATATTGCAATCACAATTTATCAATTCTATCGAAAAGGGTAATAGAGATATAATTTCGATCATATAACGTAAATACAGAGTGCATGGCCCTTTCTATCTGTGGAATGGTTAGTCTGGCCCCCTAAATTCGCTATCTACAATGAAATTACTGTTCTGACAGCTAGATTTCTCGAACAATTTGCAGTAACTGAATATTTTTATTAAATATTATTTGTATAATAATTGTTGGATGAAATTCAGATATGATCTCCAGAGATTATTTGATCCAATGGAGAACATATTTGTTTGTCTTGCACCTGTGCTAAATCCTCTCGATGCCACAATGTCATATCTGTAACCACGCGCGAACAGTCGGCAGTTAGATTGATTATCTAGTCAAATTTTCTCTTACAATGCAAAGAAAAAACGTAACAATCGACACTCGGTACAGATATGGAGTGTGAGTTTTATGGGCCTTTTTTATACCGTAAACATCTATTCGGCACCACTAACTAACAAGTAAAATACCATCTGCTCAAAATTAGATTTCTGAAAACTGTAGAAAAGGCCCAACATTTTATGTCGTCCCTATTAATTTAAACTGGCCAATAAGCACTTTAGAGAGCGTCTGTCGCTCGCGCCCACTGCGGGTCGTCGAGCCGACGCCGAGCGCTCGCTCTCTAAGAGAAAATTTGACATTCCCGATCTATCAGCCAAAAAGACGGTCGCCGGAACGCCCAAGATCGCGTTCGTGGCTTCCGGAGGACTTAGCACGGTGGCCGGCACCAATCCGCAAAAATCCATCCAAGGAGACAAAGACAAGGACTCGGACAAGGACGACGACGGTGCCGACGAGCCGGAGGTCCAGCCGGTGGGGCAGGACTACATCGAGGAGCTGCGCGGCGACGACGGCAAGGCGCTGTCCTTCAACTGCAAGCTGTGCGACTGCAAGTTCAACGACCCCAACGCTAAGGAGATGCACATGAAGGGACGCCGCCATCGTCTGCAGTACAAGAAGAAGGTACGTCGTCGGAGCATATTGTGCTCCGTTTCACGATGCTATCTTGACCTATTTATTTAGAAATCACAAGTGTGTTATTGTCACTGGCATCATAATTCAAAGTCAAACGATTGTTTATTCAAGTAGGCATAGCAGCAACAAGCACTTTTATAATTGTCATACACAATCAAGTAAATACAGCTTAGTGGAACCGCCAAATGGTCTCATTGGTCTTTACGGTGATATTGCACTTGATCCATCCAGTGATTACTTAGTAAAAGGTTTGAGATGCCCGTGAGCCTGGTAGCCCCTCGGGGCTGGCAAGAGATCCGGGTGTCAGATGATTACAAATGCACAATGAGGGTGGCCATATTGTTATTAACTGATATCTTCAGATGTTATTTTATTTTTTTCCTAATTGAGACGTTAATTATCGTTCTGTTACTGCAAATACCAGCTCTCTGCACAAATCGGGTTTTGGCAGAATCACATTTGGTATAGTAATTAAATTCACTACCGGATAATATGTGCACACAGCTGGTATTCGTAGTAATAGGACGATAATGTATTCTGCATACGGCTTGACCGCCCCCGTGGGTTAACCGAGAATGAAATTGCCAACGGTTCTTTTTGTGTATGAATCCCAGTAAGGGCACTTTTATGCTAATGTATTCTAAAATTATTCCTTATTAGGCTTACAATGGGACCGGCTTGTGTATAAGATTGTCCCATGATGACTAATACAGGGTGTTTTTTTTTCGACCGTTCAAATTCTACGTAGTGAATGTGTAGGTCATACTCACCAACTTTTACTATGGGGACAACGTCGAAATCGCGAAAAAAAATCAGCTGTTTCATACAAATTGGCGGCATTACGCCGGCCGAAATGTATGAAACAGCTGATTTTTTTTTCGCGATTTCGAGTTTGTCCCCATAGTAAAAGTTGGTCATAGTACACCAAACGAAGGAAACTCAGAGGAAAAAACTCGTGTATAAGCGAATTTTGGCATAGTTGTAGGGAACGGTGCTTTAAACCACATACTAAAAGTACTGGTGGTTAGGGGTGGAGCTAATGGGGGGAGGGGGGTGTAAAGGTCCTTATTTTTAAATTTTCGTAAATAACTCGTAAACCGTGGCTTATAGCAAAAAACGGTCTAGTACATAAATAATCTTCATAAAATTCTCTACAAAAAAAGTATACGCATGTTTCCTCTGGGATCAATATGTCATGAGATAAGAAAGCACGAAGATGGACACAAAAGAAATAAACACATTTGTTTAAGTAGGTATGGCACATACAGAATGCTCGCGAGCATTCCAAAATATTTGAATGCTCAATTCCTGACCATATTTAGATTCTTTAATGTTATATAAAATTTCCTGGATTCGGCTTAGTTTCAGAGATAATCAACCTTTTTTTCGAAATCAGTTTTTCGACGTTACTCGTCATAAAACTTATTTTTGATTACAATGCTACCACAATGTGTTTTAATATTACCACACCTTTTGCCTGGCAATCAAAAAATGGGAATAAACTTGACGAAATAAGAAGTCCCTAAAAAAATATTACAATAAATATTTTTTACAAATTGTTGTTATGATAAAAAGTACTAGAAATGTGAAAAAGTATTCAAAAAGTGTAAAATAAAAGAGAAAAAAAAATTTTTTTTTTGGTGATATTTGACATTAGGTCTTATAATATTTTTTGTTTATTTTGATATCTGGAATGCATACTTAATATATTTTGGAATGCTCGCGCCCGGCGCGCCCTGTATGCTTATTTGTAAAAATAAAATTCCTAATTATCTTCTAAACCTTAAATATTCTCATAATCATCGTCAAAAGATTTTCACTATGCATTCTAGACATCAAAACAAACAAAAATTATTATGAGACCTAATGTCAAATACCACCAAAAAAAAAATTTTTTTTTCTTTTTTTTAAGACTTTTTGCATACTTTTTAACATTTCCAGTACTTTTTATCAGAACAACAATTTGTTAAAATTATTTATTTTAATATTTTTTTAGGGACTGGTTATTTCGTCAAGTTTATTCCCATTTTTTGATTGCCAGGCAAAAGGCGTGGTAATATTAAAACACATTGTGGTAGCATGGTAATAAAAAAAAGTTTTATGACGAGTAACGTCGAAAAACTTATTTCGAAAAAAAGGTTGATTATCTCTGAAACTAAGCCGAATCCAGGAAATTTTATATAACATTAAAGACTCTAAATATGGTCAGGAATTGAGCATTCAAATCTTTTGGAATGCTTGTGAGCATTCTGTATGTGCCATACCTACTTAAACAAATGTGTTTATTTCTTTTGTGTCCATCTTCGTGCTTTTTTATCTCACGACATATTGATCCCAGAGGAAACATGCTTATACTTTTTTGTAGAGAATTTTATGTAGATTACTTATGTACTAGACCGTTTTTTGCTATAAGCCACGGTTTAAGAGTTATTTACGAAAATTTAAAAATAAGGACCTTTACACCCCCCTCCCCCCGTTAGCTCCACCCCTAGCCACCAGTACTTTTAGTACGTGGTTTAAAACACCATTCCCTACAACTATGCCAAAATTCGCTTATACACGAGTTATTTCCCCCGATAGGCAACTTTTGGTCTTCGTTAGGTGGGCTACAGTATGACCTACACATTCACTACGTAGAATTTAAACGGTCGAAAAAAAAACACCCTGTATAATTATTGGGCTGTTAATAAAGGATAAACTACAAAAATATCGTAAATCCTGTTTACATGGTTTAGTGGCCGCGTATATTATATAGTTTGGCTAACCAGGCAGTTATAGTTAAAAACCAGAAAAGTATATCCATCCCTCTTTTTGGGATGGCAATATTACCATAAGAAAAAGCCAGTATGATTATCTCTGACCGCACGAAGAGACAAAGCCTGGGCAAACTATAGTCGGGTAACTTGCAGGTGCAACCCGACCTGGAGGTGAAGGTGAAGCCGTCCATGCACCAGCGCAAGCTGGCCGAGGCCAAGGCGCAGCGCATGCTGGTGCGCGACGAGCTGTGGGCGCGCCGCCGCATGCACGATGTATGTATTGCTTGTGGGGTACTCCCACCTGTTACCACCCTTCTGACACCAGTGGTAACGACTCGGATTTTTTTTCCCAGTTACCTCCAAATCTTGTAGTGGTAACGAGTTGGAAAATATTGCCAGTTACCACTGGTGTCAGATGGGTGGTGACAGGTATATTGATCCTGTACCATTGAAGCTACTTTGACTTGGGTTTTAGTGTTTTTGATGTTGGCAAAAACTCAAATACGTACATTTTTAAATAATTCTAACAGTGTTCCTAAATCTCTTGAGACACCGGACATTTTCTACCAGTTCCGTTTCGGGACGCTACGGGACATATATATGACATGGAGTCGCGTTCTTTGTAAATAAATTTTAAACAGTTGAAATGATAATGTAGGAAAAAGTAAAGTAACCTATATTAAATGGGACAACTATTTCCACAAAACGGCATTGCCTTTTTTGTTGCCGGTGTAAATAAATTAGAAATACCAGGTGTTCAATTGAAGCACCGGTTCAATGTAAGTTACATTGCATATCAAGGTTTTACAAAAGGTTGTAAATTTTGTAGGCGTGGGTTTACACAATCACTACATTTTTTGACACGAAAGCGCCTAGAGTTACCGACATATCGAATATATTGGGCTCCGAATGTACCTTCTTAAAGGGTCCAAAATGTACACAAAGCAAATTCTGTATCTAAAGTGTGGTGATTGTTCAGCAGTGCGACACTCGGACTTTCATTCACGGCCACTTCACCGATTGTTGTTATGTGCAGGGCATGGAGGAAGACGAGCGCGCGTACTGGGAGGGCGGCATGGAGCCGTGGTGGCCGCGCGGGCCCGTGCCGCCGCCGCTGCACCACCACCACCCGGTGAGGCTGGCGCAGCTAATCCACTAATACACACTATACCCCTTAACCTTTTGACCGCTAGACGGCGAAGGAATATGCCTACCTCCAGACGCCACGCGTTCACAATTATTTAAGCGAAATTGAACTTCACGATTTACCGCGTAGGTCGCTATTGTATCGGTGACGTTGACGATTGTTCCCGTCGTTGGCGTCCGTGGCAAGACTTTCCGGCGTCGCCTACAGCCGACTGTGGCTGTTGACAGCGTATTCAAGGATATTCATAAAGATTTTATATAGAGACGTTTATGAATAAGGGGGTAGTACCGTGCATGTGGATTATTGTGGACACAGCTTTATACATGAATCCTTACAGTTCCGATCCGTTATCGGATGTCTGATACGACTTGGGTTATTGACTATTGTAGGACTAGGTAAAAAATAATTGTGCCCTTCTGTAATTATTAGACAAAATTAAGAAAGAGTTAACGCTACAGAGATTTACTTCAGGCTGTAGGAGGCGGCAGCTCATGCTCATTTGATATGTGGGATCGATCATATTCACTTGTGTGCGTAGATATAGCGCACGCGCGACTTTCGCAATGCCCGGATAAATATATCAGTCAGACAAAATTATCACTATTTTTTCCCCCAGACGCCGGACAGATTTGTTCGAGCATTCGTTCGTTCTTGGGCAGGTGAAAACAGGATTTCACATAGCAAAATGTTCATTCGTCAGGCAACAAACAAGTGAATGCTCGCTCAGAACACTAAGTGGAAACGCAGCTTTATACATTCTATATCGAATCGAACTATGAAATAGCTGCCGCGGTGTTATTAACCCGGCGGGAGTGTGGCAGGGTATCTCATACCGTGCGTTTAACTTCTGTCAATATATTTAGAGTTTATTTTTGTTTAACTTTTTTTCACCACACTCTCGCCGGGTTAACTCGCGTTTACATTCTATCTGGCTCGCTCGCGCCAATACGCAAGTTCGAGCGGGACGGATAGAAAGTAAACGCGCAGCGGCAGCTCATGGTAAGGCTACTTACTGGCCACGACATTGGTCTAAGGCGACCGCGGGGCGGAACACTACGTACGTGATATCGATCTCTCCCTTCAACTTATGGAGTAACTCACCGCCGTCGCTGGTCACGCATTCGTAGCCGTAATCCTGCAGTTGGGTCAAACTTAAAATCATGTTATGAGTCTTTCCGGTGGACATTTTAAAAGTTAAGGGCTATGAGGGTTAAATTTCGTATTAAACCCTTATTGTTATTTAAAGGCACTTCTTTCCTATTGAATTGTATGATAAAAATCACGACTACACTCCTACCAGTTGCTTACTATTGGCCACAGGAAAGAGGGGCTCTACAGTTTAGCTGAACACGCACTCTTTCCTGTGGTCGATAGTTAACAGCCTTAACTTTTAGATTGTCCACGGGAAAGACTCCGAACATGGGTTTGCGTTTGACCCAGTTATCACATTCGTCCCACTTACCGAAAGTGTTCCCTCAGGGCATGGGCATGGGCTACGGCTCGGGCGGGCGGCGGCCGGAGACGTCGGACGACCGGCACGTGGTGGCCAAGCACGCGGAGATCTACCCCGGCGAGCAGCAGCTGGCGGACACGCAGCGCCTCGTGTCGCACACCGAGCGCGCGCTCAAGTCGCTGTCTGATGCGCTCGCCGACCAGTCCAAGCCGAAGGTACTGTTTTCTTATCAATAATAATACCAGGGGCCCGTTTCTCAAAAGCTTGTAACTTGTAATACAAGTGGAAGTCTCTTTTTAACATTATTAATAAGATAAGGATTTCCACTTGTATTACAAGTTACAAGCTTTCGAGAAATAGGCCCCTGGGCCCTATTGCATAACAAATTACAACTAACAACAGCGGAAGTCTCTTTCTAGTAAGAGATAGAAAATAAACTTCCACTAGTAATATTATTTGTTATGCAATAGGCCCCTGCTTGTGATTTGAACTCTAATGCTTCATAATTAGAATTTAAGTAACATGGTAGTATGTTGAAATGTAACTGTTGCTAATAATTGATTAGATTGTATGATATGGTAATGATCCTGAGAGTAATCACTTTTCTGCTAGGTGTTCTTTTGCACATGAATTGTCTTATTCTGGTATCCTTAGTTGGATCTACGGACCTTTTGATCCTGAATAGTAATTTAAATTGTTAGTTATATTTTTTCTTACAAACTGTTATTTATTTCTAAGATCTGTAAATATCAATCACCGATAAAATTTTGTTGGAAAGTCCCTTCAGAACATTTCTGCATAGCAGCTCTGGTAGTTATTCTGAGTTCCCCATTAAAAAAAACTCACTCCATATAATAATTAACATATATCGTATAAAAAAACAATTATAGCATGATAGCTGATATTTAGTTTACAATAAATATAATTTCGAAACAGGCTGGCGCTCAGGCAAAGGCGGCTGTTAAGACCGAGGACAAGAAAGACGAGAATAAAGATGGCAAGGAAGATGGCCGTGACAATCAACTGTAAGTACCTTTTTAGAACCTGCTCTACTCACAGTCTTGACTATTTCAGAATTATTTTTAATTGCTGAAATACAAAAAAGTAAAATAAGTGTACGTACTACGGCAAGCATACGTGACTCGGTTTGTTATAAGAAATACAGATTTTTAATAACAAAAAGAAAGTATGTCGATAACAACAATGTATTATGTACAAAGTATTGAAGGAAAGTTTGTTCAGAACTTAATTCTTTTACGTTGTTGCCGTCGATGTGTTACGCGCCAGTGTGCAAGTCATTTCAGTTTGTTAGAAAATATAGGAATGCTGCTGCATAGGTACTTACATTTTAATTATTCTGTTATTTGGTTTGTTTTGAATTAATAGCACAGATTTTATATAATATAGTTCCTTATTTCCTTGAAAATTGAGTATGCTTCTTTTTATTTTGTTTATTTTTTGTTGCACCGTTGATACAGTAAACAAAGTCGAAACTTCAAAATGCTGCAAGTAAAAGTAGAAGATATAAAGAAGGAGATAGATCAAATGGGTGATGATGATGATGAGAGGAAGAGCAAGTGAGTCACATACATGTAGGGTAGGAAGTATACATATAACTTTATGTACAAATGTAGGATGTTGTTAGATGGTAGACATAGTAGTTGTAGAGTAGTTTGGCATAATGTGGCTAGTGTCGTTTAATATTAGATTGTAATATTGTATCAGTTGACGTAAGGTGCAAACAAATTAATATTTCAAGGGTTGTCGACGAGGAGAGAAACGGATATCAAGCCGCATCTAAAAATATTAATGCATGTAAAAAAAATGTTGATTATGATGCGTTAGGACTCGTTCTTGGACCCATATTAGAAATTGCCTCCAATAGGTCTCCTACTGTAATGTTTCATAGAACGTGAAATAAGAAACTCGTCTCTATTAACCCTTAAATGTATAGTGATGTATATATGTATCATATATTCTGGACATGCTATTGACAGCATGTCAGAATTCAAATTTGAATATGTTTTTGTCAAGGTCATACATTTAAGGGTTAATACACGTATTGCCGGGTCATGAGCCGCCTCGCGAGGAAATTGCAGTGCGATGCAGCTCGGTCAGGGTGGACGTGGCTCGCCTGAGGCAAAAGCACGACTGGCCGCAACCGAGCCGAGCTGTCTCGCGTTCCTTATAATAGGATGTGATCTTGCTGGTCTGCTTTTAGATAGCTTTTTCTCTTATGTAATTTTAACCTTTTAACCACCGTAGTCTGATATGTCAGACAATCAATACCCAGCTCACCTCGCCAGAGTCTGATAAATAAGACTAAGGTCTGTTTGGGTTTTATGATGTAAAACTTAGTCCCATCAAGTGCAAGCTATAATCTGCGTGGTGTAATTTTGTATCGGTAACGACCCGAGCACGCACGATGAAAATTTCACGGCGGTTAAAAGGTTAAAGGCTAGTTCCGGGGTTGGACTCGATCAAAAATGATGTGATCACATTTTGTGGATTTTTGATGAGTCAGGTGTAATCCTCTGTCGTGTCCTCTCAGGTTCTCGTTTCTGGGCGAGGGCGAGTCGACGGCGGGCGCGGAGCCGGCGCGCGCGCTGAAGGGCGTGATGCGCGTGGGGCTGCTGGCCAAGGGGCTGCTGCTCAAGGGCGACCGCGACGTGCGCCTCGTCGTGCTGTGCCACGACCGCCCCACCGTCACGCTGCTCAAGCGGGTCGCGCACGACCTGCCCGCGCATCTCGCCAAGGTCAAGGTGAGGGACGCCGAGGCTGTACCGTTTTTCAGTTGAAAGTAGAAAACAAGTAAACAAACCTGCGAACTTGATTTCATAATGACGCACTTTCAGAACACAATCTTGGTTTTATCACCGACAAAACCTTAAACCTGAAGTTCACATATTTATATTTGTTGTTAAAATTATTGATATTTATTAGTATTAACGTAAAAGTATATCTGCGTGCTTCACGATATTTGTCAACCATGTTTACCTTTTTTACTTTCAACTGAAAAATTGTATACAATACTTCACATTACGGTCAGGGGGATTTTACACAATTACATACCGCACGCACCGAAAGCGGTCTGGATCAGTATTATCTTTGCACTGCTTCGAAGGGGACACGTTCGCATACATTTATTTACGTTGCAAACATTTATAAATTATGCCTAAATAATGTATGAATAAAATTTTATTTCAATTCTTATAAATTTTCTTTTTATCACTTATCGGGTACCTATTAGGCGCGAATTATCACGATCGGCCCAGTGACGTTATACGATACGAAACAATGGATTTAACATACAGGTACACTTCTGCTCTTATTTATTCTGTGCCACCATAATATACGAAATTCGTCAGTAACGATTCGCAATTTGATACCTCGTGTCTAGTGTTGGTAATATTATAGACGTGTGATGCCGCTTGTGCAGGGCCCCGGCGACGAGCCGAAGTACAAGGTGGACCTGCTGCCGGCCGAGGGCGCCGTGCAGGTGTCGGACGGCACGGGCAGCGTGCTGGTGTCGCTGACGTCGGCCGTCATGCGCGAGCCCACAGGTGAGCCCGACGTCTCTGTCGCCGCGATCTTCGACTGCGCCAATTTCACACCCCCCCAGCTACTCTACTCTCGATCCACTTGCGAATTTTATCTTACGATTACATTCTTATCTCTTGCCCGTCTCCGACAGTTGACGTTGACGATCCCCGGCCGACCGCGCCCCTAGCCGGTTGAAATTGGTCGTCGAAATCGTCATACATGCGAGGACGAACTCTGAGAACAAACTATCTATGTGCTACATAGTTTTTGTATTATATATGTATTTTTCGAAATTTTTGTTTGCACACGTCGATGATCATGATATTATTGAATAAAAAAAAAGATAATTTGTTCAAAGTTTACCGCTCGGCTCGCCGAGCAATGTGTTCAGCTTATTTTTAGGTGTGAGTAGCATAAGAAGCGCCGAGAAGAAAAGGATTTTTGATCATCTTGCATTATATATCACGTGCGCTGTCTCCGCAGTGGTATATTATTTGTCTACTGAAACGGAGCAAACATTTTATAAATAATACTTTATTTTATGCTAGTATATATTATCTTTATTTTCTATTTCCATCTACCCACTATTTTAGGACACCCATAACGTAAGCTTTAATTTTACCAATTAATAATTTAGATAGTGATAGATATTTCTGTCTGAGTTTATTGATTAATTGTTAATTTGTGATTTAATCTGTCCCCTGTAATGTTTAGTGTTGGTAGAGCGTTTGTGTCGGGTTGTGATCCGCTGAGGATCGCATCTCGACAGACCAACGCGGTGGTTGAAGGCGCAGTGTGTCATGTTTGCCCCGTTTTCGTCGATGTTCTGATGGTCAAACACCCTTTGTGTTGTTGTCGCTAGAGGGTGGCGACATAAAGCGAGACGACAAGGATGTGCTACCGCGGCAGAAGTGTTTGGACGCGTTGGCCGCCCTTCGGCACGCCAAGTGGTTCCAGGTACATTCGCCCACATTTACTGAACGTGTGCGCACTCCACTACCCTATTATCCAATAAAGCTTTTCTTTTCTTTTCTATTACATCTCGAATGTCGACTCGCTGTCGACTATTGTGGTACTTCCCAGCAAAATGATGTACCTCCTGAAGCACCTTTAGAATCGTTTGTTTGATATCATGTTTGTCTGTAGCCTATAGATTTTATTGGATTTTTAACCAATTATTGACTTCAATCGATCCATTTAAAAACTTACTTGAACCTACTTGTGGCTCGCTTGGAGTGCGCACGTATTTTTATTTAGTCACATGTTTGTTTTTGTTTAATGTAATATGTAGTATTTTAATTTTATTGAACAAAAATGTATCAAATTGTTTCGACTCCCTTGAACATGTGGCTACAAGTGCTCGTCAGTAAGCTGCGTTTCCGTTTATATTGCACTGAGCCAAAAATGGGAGGTGATAGAAACAAAGAAACGCAGTTTGAGCTTTAGTTTGTTTAACGTGCCACAGTTTATTGCTCTGTTTGTGCATTTGAGCGAGCAATAAATAGTGTATCTTATGGACGCCGCTAACTATTTTCTGTGTGTAGGCTAGGGCGGCGACTCTGCAGTCGTGCGTGATCATCATCCGCATAATGCGCGACCTCTGCCGTCGCATTCCCAATTGGACGCCGCTCAATCCCTACGTGAGTGCTCTTTTTTTATCTTCCTACATTAAATAAGGTTTGGTCATTTTCATAACCCGTTAATCTTGTCCATCATAGCTTAAACACGTTATGAAGAATTGGTCAGAAGTAGTGATGTGCCGTTCCCGGTAACTTTCCCAAAACATCGGGAATATTCTCAAATGGTAACTTTCCCTAATAATATGGGGGATTTACCGCGTACTTTATTATCACTGATTATAACCTATTTCACTAGAGGTAGGCCACAGCACAGGCCCCTATACCACAAAACTTTACAAGCGTACAATTCTACAAAATTGTCAACTTTTTGTATTTGAATTTATACAATTTTGCAGAATTGTACGCTTGTAAAGTTTTGTGGTATAGGCCACTGGTGTATACAATATACATAGATAGATGAGTGTTTGATATTTATTAGTATTAACGTAAACATATATCTGCAAACGTGTTTCACGATATGCGTCAAAAACGTCAAATGCTGTGGAAAGTCGGCCATAGTATATTTTTTTTTGTTTTATACTGGTTCTGTACAATCAACAACACACCTGTGAACACAGGCAAAGTGCCAAAAATATGTAAACAGATCTTTATTGCCTGGACATAAAGGTGTGAATACATATTTCTGGTACTTTGTCTGTATTCACAGCTGTGTTGTCGATTGTATTACATTAATCGGCGTTCAGGCGATGGAGCTGCTGGTGTCGGGAGTGATGCAGTCAGCGGGCGCGGCGCTGTCGCCGGGCGAGGCGCTGCGCCGCGTCATGGAGGCCGTCGCCGGAGGCCTGCTGCTCGAGCACGGGCCCGGCCTGCGCGACCCCTGCGAGAAGGAGTTGGTGGTGAGTGCGGCACGACCAATCTACCGTATTTATTAATCGGCGTTCAGGCGATGGAGCTGCTGGTGTCGGGAGTGATGCAGTCAGCGGGCGCGGCGCTGTCGCCGGGCGAGGCGCTGCGCCGCGTCATGGAGGCCGTCGCCGGAGGCCTGCTGCTCGAGCACGGGCCCGGCCTGCGCGACCCCTGCGAGAAGGAGTTGGTGGTGAGTGCGGCACGGCCACATCTACCGTGTTTATTCAAATATCTGTATGTTTGACCACATTATTAACCGATTCGTTGCGTGTTCCATTTTCAAAAACTTTTCTCTATGGCGGCGAACAATTTTTTCGCCAAGCGTGCCTTACGCTATAGAATATGATGACACGGCTATCGTGTCATACGCCATTCGTTAAAAACATTCAGGACACGCCTGGCGTGTCATCCGCACTGAAACGGTTTAAAGGTGCATTCCACGAAAAAGTCCACCATTGTCCCGTACGAACACGGTTTTTCTCAATATTTTGGGTTTATCGAAGTTCTCTTTCTTGACCAGAGAAGTCAAAAATTGCTCAATAATATATATAATAACTAATAAATTGTAACTGCCTGAAATTGTAACGTATAATAAGTATTCGATAATCTTGGGAATGCTGTGATAAAAGAGCAAGGAAAGGATTACTTAAATTGTTAAAATATTTCTTTGTGTAATTTAACAAAATATGTATTGCTGACAACAAGCAACGGCTGAAGCCGGTCGACTAATGTTAATATTTTTCTATTTTGTTTTCACATTTCTTTTAGGTATTTAATTTTGTGATAAATTACTTATTACTAAAACTGTGATTTATATTATTTTTCTTAATTATACTCTTACTTAAATTAATATTTTTATTGTAGTCTGTAGTTTCATGACGTGTTCTAGTGATCCATGTATTTTATCTGTGATTTCTGTTCATTAGATTGTAGTAACTTCTCTGAGTGAAACTTTTCCCGTGTACTTCATGTAAGTGGCGAATAAATATTTGTGTAAAAAAAAAATAATAATAATAACTCGGGAGAAAAAACAAATTATCGAAATATACACGCGTTTGTACGGTACAGCCCATGGAATGCTCTAAAAGGTGTTTATGAATAAGAGGGTTAGTTCTTTATCCCTATAATGGGTATTGGCAATATATTTGACATCATAAAAAAAAACAAATAAATTTACAAATATTTTTTATTTTGGGCAGCTCAAACAACTGAATGGCTGTGGCAGCTTTAGGATGTCACGGCCATGCGGTGTTTCCTTCATGAAATTACAATTTCACTTCACTTCACTATGAAATTTTATCGGATCAGTTGTACCATCGCTCACACTGCTAGCTATACATCGGTAGAGCTTATGCCATTTGTAATAAGTTCCACCTATATCCAGCTAACAGTGAAACAGTGCTGAAAATGCAAAATTGTTCATAATTTACGACATTCTAACCTAAAATAGATCTGGAAGCAGCAACATGTTGATAGAAATAGTAATTACGAGACAAATGCGAACAAAATTAAGTTAGAAACGAGTGGCGATAAATTAAATCGACGCTAGATGTTTTAATGAGGGTTTTCGATAAATTTTCTGCCACCAGGGCGGCGCTTCGTACGCACCTGGTCTCGACAGCTGTCAGGTTCATACTATTCATAGGCACCTGGGCCTAAAATATTGAAATTCTATTTTATTTGGAAGAGAATTGATTTTGTAATGGATTACGACTAATACACAGTCGTCGAACTGAAGACGGAGCTATAAATCAGGCGCGCAAAGTCACTGGTATTAAAAATAATTACTTTAACTTTGTTAATTTCATGGGAATTGACTTGGAACTATTTTTTTTATTTATTTTAGAAAACATTATACCTAAAGTAATGGTTTTCAGAATAAATAAACCTATAAATATATAGAAAATTAAATTCGCGTATTTATTTTGACAATTCGTCAAGACCCCCGCTCAGTGCTGCCATCTCACCTCCCCATAGCGGCAGAAAAAGTATCAAAAACCCTCATTCGACACTAGTTACAAATTTGTATCGTACGACGTTTTTCAGTACAGATGGCCTTCCGATGTTTCGACCTGGCAAGAAAGTGGAGTCGTGGAGTGAACTTAAACTTAACTTTTGACCGGTACTGTGCTTGCCGAGCCGTGTCGTTGTGTTACCAGCCGGCCTGCACCAGTGTGATAAAAGTGATGAAATATTTATTTTTAGTACAGATGTTGCCTTTTTAGGCTCTAGTTCGAGAAGTGTGTCATTTTGCGTCAGGTCCAAAACTTCGGAGGGCCATCTGCAGTCTGCACTAAATAACGGCGTACGAGACACGTGCAAAAACGAAATTCGTAACTCGTGTCGATTTTCCTATTTTTCGCACTTGTGTCGTAATGTACTATTATGATACAAGTATTGAAAGTGGGCTATTCTGGACAAAGTGTTGGTGAATAAAATGACACCACGAAAGAAATTCTCTGACTTCTGAAGAATTCTTTCTGAATTCTGAAGAATTGTCTGACGCCAACACGATTTTTATCCGTGCGGTGACGGAGTAAGAATACAAAAATCACCGCCCCTCTCTTCCCGTGGGTGTCGTAGGAGTCGACTAAGGGAAATACTGAGTAGCCAGCTTCTCAGCCGGTGGTAGGGTATTTCCACTAGTACCCGCCTGGTTGGCTACCACCGTACATTCGGTGTAAACGCCCGTGAAATGACTTACCTTCGGGTTTGCCGTGTTTCGGGGTCAGCCGGTGTATTTACCAGCATCTAGCGGGCCAGCAAGGCGGTAGCAACTAACAGGTTACTGATTGTCTCCTGTTCGTTGCCGCCGCGATTTGGGCTCTACTTTTCACTTACGATCAGGTGGAGTGGAGCCACTTTGTTGTGCCAACGTTATTTTTATTGGGTCGGCAACGCGCATGTGACACCTTGAGGTTGCAGGCGCCCATAGGCTACGGTGACTGCTTTCCATCAGGCGGGCCGTATGCTTGTTTGCCACCGACGTGGTATAAAAAAAAAAAAACGAGTTAAAGAGGAAGCCTATATTTCAACGAGAGCATTACACAACAATTTAAGAATGTATTATGCGAGGAACAAAAAGACAATCTCAGTAGTGCGGTCGGCTCTAATAATATGTATACGATTTTGATCCTTATACCTTTAACATACGTTCCGAAATGTATACATATTATTAGTCGTGACTGTACCAACCAACCGTAAAAAAGTACCATACAAATTCATTCCTGCACTGACGCAGAAAAGTATTTATTTCTGTACACATGTTTACCCTTACAAAGAGCATATGCAATTGCATAATTATGCATTGTATATAATTTATGTGATTTTGTTCCCAGGATGCTCTTGGCAATTTGCCAGCGCAGAAGCGTGAAGACCTGACTGCGTCGGCGCAACAGTTCCTGAGACAGATCGCTTTCAGGCAAATTTATAAGGTATGGGTCAAAATAGATAATCATTTTATGCCAGTCTTCACAAAACTGAACAATTATAATTAATTGTATTAATAATGTGTTATAAAAATAAAGCAGTCAACATGTTTTGTATTCTCCAGGTCAGCCTCCGTAGCCTAGTTGGTAGTGACCCTGCCTACGAAGCTGGAGGTTCCGGGTTCGAATCTCGGCGAGGGCATTATTTGTGTATTTATTTATCACAAATATTTTGTTCCTTGGTCATGGCTGTCTATGTATTTAAGTATCTATTATATATATCGTCGCCTGGTACCCACATCACAAGCCTTAATTGAGCTTACCGTGGGACTAGGTTGATTTGTGTAAAGATGTCCAAAAATATTTATTTATTTATTATTTATTTATTCTCCAGGTGTTGGACATGGAGCCGCTGCCCAAGCCGAAGCACCCGGCGGGCCCGTGGAAGTTCCCGCGCAAGCGCAGGCGCTCGCACACCGACGCCGAGGGCGACCAGCCCAATGGTTAGTCGCACAGCTTTATATTCTATTAATGCATTCATGCCTTGGCACAATGTCTTGCCATCTATAGCGTGTTTTTCTTCATATGCTATAACTTTAAGGGAAGCTTACTTAGGTCAAATATAATTAATTTCTCTAAGAAACTAGTGTTTTAACTTTTACCGTTATTGAGTTATTAAAAAATATAAGTTTAATCACTGAACATGTGTATTGCAACCTTTATTACATTCTAATGTTACTTATTTTGACATGTGCCGTTAGTCACCTGAGATTAACTTTTATTTTATTCTTAAGGTTCTCTCACACTTACCATTTCATTTATTATGTATGAAAACAAAAAAAAATATTTTTTATCGAATTTTCCAAAAGCCGATATACCAGACAACTTCTATTAATGGCCCAAGTAACCTGTCTAATTTATCGCAAATCGAAACGAATACCCTGTATAATTGTATAGATTGGTTCTAAACTATAATTATGTATGCTCATTTACATTTTAATACATATATCAATTTCCGATCTCTTGCAGGCGAGGGTAAGGTAGTGAAGACGGAGGAGAAAATGGACGCGTCCGAAACCGCCGCGAACAAGTAAGAGCGACGACGCGTGTTACTGCTGATATACATGTTCTATTTAGTTCATACGACATTACACGCACTATTGAAACATCTTTGTGCATTATCTTTTTAAACTATATTCTATAATAAAATTCCGACCTGACTGCGACCGAGCGCGCCTTGTCGTATGATCTACCACTAAAATAGCAATAAGATATTCTGATTTGAAGTAATCTGATAAAACATTCGGATTAGAATATTGTTTTAATTACCTAAACCGATTGTCAGTAACACTATTTTCGATATATATTTCAGTGAAGATCTGTCCAAAAAGTACACAAATAACATAGCAGTCCCAAAATATTTGTAGTGTTTTAAAATTAGATAGAATTTTAGCCTCGTACTAATGTAATTAGGAAGTAAGTCTGTATGAGGACGCGAGACAGGGTGGCGCGACGGCGCCCGGCGCTGTCGCGGTGCAGCGCGAGGACTGACGCCGGTGAGAGTGCTTATCATTAAGGTTGCAGTATTGACTTCATGTTTAGTTCCTTCTGTGACGAAATCACATGATGGTTTCTTTATTTACATTATGATTTTCTAGATTTAGTTCGTAAGTTGTATATTTCTCAAATATATATAATATATCCCTATTTTATCTACAAGTGTGTAGGAAATATTTTATTAGTAACACGTTGTTGCTATTTTTCGAGAATAGGGAGATCAGCCGAGTCGAAAGATGTCTGATAATTTAATGAATTCTGTCATGACATTAATTCTTAACAGACTGCATATAAAATCAGACTTTGTTATTGTGCCGGCGTAGATGGGAGTATAACCAAACTGATATGATTAGTAACATACTTTGTGGGTTAGATATGTTTAGGTTCCCAAAAACTAGATAAATAAATCGGGACATTCTGTGGACCTTTGTTTGTTTCATAAGTTACATTTATTTTTATTACGTGAGAGCTGTGTAATTTTGAAATTATTGTCAATAAATGAATGAAACTGGTATGTGTTATTTTATTTTCCAACTTTAACCTTTTGGACGCCAACGACTGATATATTGGCACCGCAATTTCAACGCCCAAGACCGATATATAAGTCTGGGACCACAGAGCAATATCCCTTCGGCCGCGTATGTAACCGGATGTAAACAGTTGCATAAAAGTAACAAAATATCCTCATAGGATACTGGTATCCAAGCAATAGGATTTTAGGATTTCTTCGAGCGTTTCAAACGCCGTGACTTCATAATGTTTTTGGATAAATTGGTCGACGTAGTTGACAACTACCAAGATAACCAAAAAAATATGAGAACGCGTAATAATGTTGCCACCGAAGTCACGGCGGTTGAAACTCTGAGAAATACCCTTTACTTTATTGATTGTTCGTAACCAGTATCCAGTAACGAATAAATACTACTCTTATGAGGGGGAAATTGTGAGTGATCCGGCCATGCCTAAGAGCGCTCGTGCACCTGTAAGTTCTTACGTAAGAACTTACAGGTGAACGGCTGGCCTTAGGCACTGGTCTCACCGCGACCTACTAGTAAGCTATGAACTATCACCGCCGGGCGAGTATCGCAGTGTCTCTTTTATTTACACGGGAGTGCGTATCTTTTGTTTGTGTTTATAGCCGATAGTTCATAGCTTAGTAGACCAGTGCCTTATGATATGATGATAAAAGCATGGGCTTTACCTAGGCCTATGCCAATTTCTCAAAAATCATGAAAATAAAATTATGTATAAAGAATGTTGACTGCCATGATATTAAAAGAAGTTGATAAATACCACGGAATAATAAAAACAGTTTTTTCTGTTCTATGATAAATACCATACCTATCTATCTTTCACAAGCAGTAGTTACCTACGAGAAATATGTTATAAATATTATAATTATAAAGTACTTTCTCGTAATCATTAGGAAGCTTTCTTAGGTCGCAACTCGGTTACGTGAAAGGAAAAAATATATCACTTTTGATACTATAGTATCCTATGAGGATATCATAAAATACGTCACGTTATTCCCGAACCGGTCAAATGACCGAGGCATGCGATTTTCATAAATCTTTAAACGTAGAATTTAATTTTACAATATTTAAGGTAACTGCCATTCGATTTTTTCACAGTTTATAAATACAATATTCGATGGCCCTTTGATTTTGTATGGGGAAGTTCCAAACTATGAGAGATATCATGTTCTTAGGAACAACGCAGTTTATTAAGACTTCAAAAAAAGGAGAAGGTTCTCAATTTGACTGTTTTTTTTAAATTGTATGTATGTTACCTCGATATCTCTGAGAATCTTGAACCAATTTCTTTTTTGTGATTTGTGATGGAACGTGTAACCCCGAGATAGTCCCGTTGGCACAAAGTTGGGGTCTGATGATGGGATCTTGGAGAAATCGAGATGTGCCAAAGTCGGTTTTATTTTTTATTACCAATATTGTATTATTAGTCTTAGATATCATGTCTCTTAATAGCATTTGCTATTTAAAAGCTATACAAACGATATCCGAAGGAAATTAACGAAACTTTATATTTCAAAAAGTCCAAGTTCGATTCCTGGCTCAAGTATACGTATTTTTGTAAGTGTATGAATGCAATTTTTCGTTTTACTAAAATCGACGTCATGGTTTGTAAGACAAGATTTGGCTATCTGTTATGTTATGGTATCTGTATTGTTATGGTATCTGTTAGGGTTTCTTATCCATTTGGTTTGATCACCCTGTATTGAACCATACCTTGACCAACCGTCTACCTACAGCTTGGATTATTCAATAAACAATAAAACATATATTAGTACAAAAGATACTTTATTGTAATCCCTTGCACATTTTTTCCACTTAACCTAGAGGGGAACCACTCTACTTGAGTGGGATGAATCGGGAGCTATGGGTGGCACCAATACCGGGCCTACCATGCTTGACAGGCTTGTATGTGACTGAGAACTCGCCCAAGTAGTGGCCAATCATCTCAGGCTTGATTTCAACCTGTAATCAAAACAACACATTTCTCATTTGAACTTAGAAATTAAACACCATTGGGTTATACTATAAAAAGCCAAAATTCTGGAAAAAGGCTGTGGCTTAAAATTCATATTCATAAATTAGTTGCTATTATTATTACACTATTGATAGTTTTCCAAACCAAATTAAAGTAATTGCATGAAGTTTTTATTGAGCTCATTAATGGAAATATAAACTTACAAAACTTAAAAACATTAGACATCAGCATAACATCAATGCTTGTCGTGAACAATGCTGCATCTTTAGACAATATCTTGTCATAATTTGAATTCTAACAATGAAGCACTAGAATTCCAATTGCAAGTGCATACTATTTTGAAAAATGTAGTGTTGTTCATAAGCATCGACACATTCAAATGCTTAACCCTTGATAAGGATCCGTACAATAGGAACTCAAATCAATTCATAATTTGAATTCGAAATCCATTGTCCTGGTCCTTAGCAACCAGATGAGGGGTTAAATATTTGATTTCTTTGGCAACTTCTGTAGTAATAACATGTAAAGCCGCGTTTTCACTTAGTGTTCTGAGCGAGCATTTGCTTGTTTGTGGGCTGACAAACAAACTTTGTGCTATGTGAATTGTTGTTTACATCTGCCCAAGAACGAACAAATGCTCACTCAAAATGCTAAATGAAAACGCGGGTTAAGCAGACTGGTAGTAACTAACACTTTCACTGACAGTGTGAGAGTTAAGTGCAGTTAACCATACAAGCACGCCACCTGTCGACATAATGTCACCGAAAGAGTTAATATTTAATAGTGAATATTACCTGGTTGAAAGTCTTGCCGTTGTAAATACCAACAATGGAGCCAACCATCTCAGGGACAATGATCATGTTACGCAGATGTGTCTTGACGATCTCAGGCTTCTCATTGGGTGGCGCCTCCTTCTTGGCGCGGCGCAGCTTCTTGACCAGCGCCATCGGCTTGCGCTTCAGACCGCGCGCGAATCGCCGGCGAGCGCGGGCGTGCATGAGCTCCATAAGTTGCTCACTACAAAACAATTATTTTGAGGTTAAGTTTGGGAATATAAAATGAGGGCTGTATCATAAACTAAATGCTAATCAAACATAGAAATCTCTTAGAACCGAATATTTCCAAAAAAATACCACTAACATCGACTGATGTCAGTTGCCCGGCCATCCAGTTAACTCAATCATGTTTAGAAATGCATAATCAATTTCGGCTACTATTCATGTTATTTTACGGAAGTACTTACTTGGGCATGTCAAGAAGCTGATCGAGATCAACCCCTCGGAAGGTAAACTTCCTGAAGGTACGCTTCTTCTTGAGAGTTTCGTCGACCTGGAAAGTGTAAACATTGTTGATCACTTTGGTGAAATAAGCACTTAAAATATTATGGTTTTCGTTTTTAAGAATACACTTCACTTAATGACACATTTTGTAACACGATTGCTATAGTAAAAACAGATTATATTCTTGAATTTTCATGCTAACCTCAGCCATGTTTCCGATCTGACAGCACAGAAAACCGAAAAGAGAGAAAAGAACTTTTGACAGCGTTATGACAATTTAACTTGACAGCTGACAATTGCAGTGTTGCTAGCTATAAAAATAAAACCGTTTAAGCTTTAGTAAAAACATTTGTACAATAGTAAGCAGTAAGTAAATAGTAAGCATTCCGGGGCGAAATTCCGTATGTATGTGACCGCCCTAAAACGCGACCCTGGCAGCAATCATTAAATATATTGTAGATCACCATATGTTTCACATGCCTTCACTTTCCATACAAACTCTAGTCTGGCGAAACAGTGAAACTAAAACTATGCTTTCTTATTTTTTATAGAAATGCATACATATAAAGATACTGTAGTCTCCACAGTACTTGAACTGAGAAAATCTTTAGCTTGGCTAGTATAGTATAGTATAAGTATTCTGATGATACTTTCTCTTTAAAAAACATCAAATTTAAGGTGATGGATTATATTGATAATGCCGTTTTCCCCTCGTAACCTCCTGCCGCCCAGATAATAGAAATAAATCGTCAATTTTCAATTCATAGTATATGAAATAGAATTTAAATTCTTTTGTCTAAGCAAATAAATATATGACTGACTATGACGAGACCTCTGGGAGGCAGCAGGATAATAGTAGTTCCCATTATGTTGAGCATTTTCAACTGTCTGTTATGGTTTAGAAAAGAGAATTGTAATTGAAACATATTTTTTAATGTCATAAACTTTGCATATATCACTTATAAGAACACTTAAAAATATAATACCTATATTAGGTATTTCTGCATAATATAAGATGTGAAGAACTTGGAATTTCATTGATGACAAATTCATGTTCATATTCTTCTATTCCTTTGATCTTGAGTTATCGAGTTCTACATGCCATGCAGTTTTAATCTAGATTAAGAACAGTATCATTTGTAGATCGTAATAACCTAGATAAGCGTTTTCCTATCAATTTAGGATATGTTCTTGTTTTCAATAAAAACTCTTTTGATTGGTGAGTGACAGCTCCATTATCCAACTGGTACTGACACAGCATATGTAAAGGTTGTACTAGCTGTTCTCTGTATTTTTGATTGTTTTCTAATTGAGCTAAAGCCTCCGCTGCTGTTTCTAGTGTACTCAAACAACCTTCAGTTGGCTGTGTTCTAATAATATAGCTGCTTACAGTGCTAGTTATTAATTTAACCTGTCTTATATTATGCAAAATTGGGCTAGAGGCATATATAGCCTTGGCTTGTGGCCAGGTGCCATCTAATAAGACAAGATTGTATGAATCATTATCATTAACTAAATCTTTTATATCTATAGCAGTTTTGCTTGGATAGAGTAATATTGTATTAGGTTGTGTAAGGATACTCTCTAAGTCGTCATGTCTTGGTTGTGGGAACTTTTTTCCTTTAAATATAAGGCACTTGCTTTCTGCTAAGCCAAGCTGCAGCATAGGGGCAGTACGAAGGCAGCGTTTTTCCTCAGCTGGGTGTTGTAGGAGAATGATGGTGCTTCGTGGATGTAACCTCTCCGGAGGAAGGGCTGAACACCAACACACCACTTGAGGCCTTCTGTAATTCAACCAAAATAATTCATAAGGTATTTAAGAAATTCTTAACTATATAAACTTCATCGTTTATACTTTTCAGTTGAATTTTATTTATTAGCTCGTGACATATTGACTATTGACTAAAGTTAAAGAAAGCAATTTAACTTACTTGCAATTTTCGCATAATTCGCGCATTTGTGGTGGGTCAGCAGGTATATTACACAGGTCATCCCATACATCTTCTTCATCCATGCTGAAAGCCTTAGGTTAAGTGTACCATTTAATTTTGTGATGAATTCCAACATGATTCGAAGTACAGATATAACATTTTTAGGGCCTTTAGGTACTAGTTTAAAGAAATAAAGAACTCATTTATTTATGGTCGGTCCAGCCTTTAGATGCAAATACCCAATTTTTGAAAATGAACTATAATAAAACAATATAAAACTCATTCATAACATTTACAATACAATATACACGATTAC